>CAJQZM010037309.1:0-14074 GCA_907164665.1 Colias nastes | reverse complement strand
CGATTTTAAAGGAATATCTATTAAAACTATCATATGAGGACACTGAAGCTCTATTATTGTAAAGATCATAAAAAAACACACACACACACACACACACATTCTACACAAACGTATACACACATTCACACACCCATACATACTCTCTTACACACTCATGTTTATTGTAATGTAATGTAATTTTATCTCCAATGTAATGAAATTCTAATATACTGTAATTTTAATTTTAAACTTTAATTTTAGAAATAACATAGTCATTTCTGGTTAATTTGAGGGGTGGGCGCAGGTGTCTGTAGCACAGTTTTTACTAACACAGATACCGGAGTTCCTCCTATTTTTATTGTATAATTTTTCAAATAAGTTTATGATATTAACTTTATGTGTAACTTTATGTGTTATTTTGCTGAATAAATGAATTATGAATTATGAATAAATAAATAAATAAATTTTTACTAGTTTGTTGTTTGTTTTATAATACTATCAATATCGTTTTAAACATGAATTTAGCCTGTCACGCTCCTGTCGATCTGATTTAAATATCAATTTAAATTTGCATGAATTTTAGTTCATCAATACATCGAAGGACCTTTTGCGAATTGAATACAAATTATAGTCAATACAAATGCGATAACATTATAACAATAACCAGCGAGACCTCTAAGGTCATCTTTTAATAAAACAGTATAATTTATATTGTTCACAATTTCACAATAATTGTCGTTGACTCATTGTTTACACTCCTTATCTTGTTTCTACTGAGTTACTGTTTTTATCACCTTTCAATTATTTAGAGGAACACACTTCAATACGAATGTGAGAAATAGTTAGATAAGTCCGTGAAATTTTGAAGCAAAACTTCAACTAGAAATAACCTTTGTTCCGAGTCTCTGCAACTTTTCAGATGTTTAATTTGAAGTGGATTTTATATGAAGGCAAACAAACTTTCCTCAACTCGTCTTTATTTCACTCATTCTTTTGTTTTTGATCTCA
Organism: Colias nastes; assembly: GCA_907164665.1. Classification (NCBI taxonomy): domain Eukaryota; kingdom Metazoa; phylum Arthropoda; class Insecta; order Lepidoptera; family Pieridae; genus Colias; species Colias nastes. The sequence continues at coordinate 13,087 of CAJQZM010037309.1, read as the reverse complement.
GTCGGGTTGTTTTCTGATGACATCTAGTTAATGAGTCCATGATTAAAAATTAATGGAGAGAATAATCGTTGTCTAAGTAGTGTACCTACCGTTTAATAAATAATGTATTTCGTGCATGTTTTTTTTTATTTTCCATAGGCAATGTAGCTCCAGTGTTAGTAATGGGATTTTTTCTTTGTCACTCAAAGCGCGGGAAGTTCTGTAAACAAACAAAACAACTGCTTGAAAGCTACTTGACAGTTGATATGTGCACTGCATTGATATAGAGACCACTAGATATTCCCTTAGTTGAATATGTTATTTACTCTCAGTGTTAGTGGTCAGTCATTTATAAAGGTGGTAAGTAACAATTAGGTACAAGTATTGTATGAGTGTTAAATACTTAAATTAATACTAATATAAAATACAGAGACAAGATTCGTATCCTCTAATATTTTTGAGGAAAACATGTAAAAGCTATGGACCGATTACAAACATATTGGCCACGTGGAGCACTTACCATCATACCGTCTGCTCTGTTGCCTCCTCATGCAAAAAAAAACATTGCAGAAATATACATTATTCTGAAAAGTCGACATAATCGGGCGAAACTGAACTTATGGCTAATAAATAAATAAATACAATTAATTGTAACGCGAAAGTGTATTCTGGTGAAGACCTGATTAACAAGATTTTAGTTTCGAAAAGACTAACTTGAAGCACGTGTTTTAGTTGGTTAGAGATAAAAATAGTCTATGTCTGTGTTTTCACGCTTTTAAACCTTAGCCACAATTTATCGATAAAGTTTTCTTCACATTTCAACACCTAGCGGTACTTCACTAGAAGCCCTATATCACTCCAGCATAAACTCTAGTAATGAATATATAAATCAATTAAACATTTCTTCATATTACATATTTTCTTAGACACATTTCATTTAATGCTTGCTAGTTTTATTTTGTAAGTTATTGAACTCATGTTTAGCTTTTAATTATTTTAGAAAAATCAATCGCCAACAAACAAACCGTAAATTATACTCACAAAGTTACATTTTGGTTACGAAAAGCTCAATTACCGCACAGATTACTGCATCTATGTATATGCAGGCGTATTATAAAATATTCACACTCGTGACAATGAAATGTATATTTTATATACTGTTTGGTGGATGTAAATCTTTTAGCTGGAAATTTTTTTACGTATGTAAAATCTCGTCATTTAAATAATTATAAATGTATATAAACCTATTCATATATTATCAAAACAACAGAATCCTGGAAATAAAAAACGTGCCTTATAACTTTGTTTCAAATGAACGGCCAATAAAGATTGAAAAAGAGCATTAATCAAGTAACATTTTAACTTAAAAACTACAAGAGGCTTCCAACAGTATTACACCGCAAATTAAAGGCAACCAATTAAAATTTTAACACGAGTTTCTATTTCAATCAGTGAAATAGTATCGTTAGAATTTGAAGCGTTTCAAACAAATACAAAATGCAGTCTCGTTCTACTAAATATAGAGATCGGATTAATTGCTCTAAGGGCGTCGCTATGTGTGTACCTACTAATGACGTGTTCCTCGTGTCTTGAAAAGAAACAACATTGATGCTTTGCTGAAATGATACACTTACTATATTTTGTATTGGTTATAAAACTCTCTAAACAATACGAATGTTTTTGGCTTTTGATCATCCACAGATTTCGTTCATTTGTGGATATAATATATTGTAATCATTGCAGGAACTACATTTTTTATTGTTAAGAAAATCGTTATTTTACTTTAACTCGTTTATTTCGTCGTATTTTTGGTTCATTTTTTTGTTGTATTTTTTCGTGTCTATTTTTATAACAAGCTGATGAACAAATAAATTAGATAATAAGCGAGTTGTAAGACGTACAGTGACACGGAGTTACATTAGATCAATTTGTTCCGTCATTCTTAATTATTAAAGACATTTTTCGTTTTATTTTTTGTAAGATCAATGCCTATGAACTGTTGAAGGTTAAAAAAGGAAAAAGTCAATTCAGTTTTTGTTTTATTTTTCTTCAATTATAGAAAAGTCTAATATCTGTTAATTAATTACTTACTGCGTATTTCCATAACTTTAATATATGGGTGTAGTTTAATGATATTGTGTGTATTGTGTACTGAAGCAAGTTCTTACCTTTGCCTGCCTTTTCCCAGATTTTTCAAAAAGAATTGCACGTATTAAGACAACTTTCTGATACCAATTGACTGAAGTTCTTACATTTCTTGGAACTTAAATGAGTATTTCAGTTACAAGTGAAAAGAAAAAGGTATCGGCTCGCTTTTCTCTCTCTGGATGCGTTATCATGAAATTCCTTATTTCCCGAAGGAAATACTGAATTTCTTGGAAAGTATATGTGAGTCAAACATTTATTTATTCAATTGAACTTCTTTTAGAAGCGCTTTTGATCGTCATAATAGGTACACATAACACAGGTTACATTTAACTACCGGTTTGGAAAGTCTACATAGTAGAGCCCGCAAGGAATTCTGCAGTACGTATAATATAAATAAGTATAAGTTAACTATCATTTAAAATATCAAAAATGAATGTGGTTTATAATATTATTTATAAAAAACATTCATTAGATTATATATATAATAACTTTTTTATTTTTAATGTTTTTTTTGTTGTATTACATACAACTAAACTTCATACACTTAAAGAGTACAAACTATATATATTTCCAGATAATCTAAACCAAAATGTAAAAAGTAATCCAGTTCGGTTGAAACGTTTTCACGGTTAAACGCTGAAATATCCGTACACGGATAAAAATAGACTTTTTAAACTTGGCTACAAACATAGCAAAAAGTTTGTAAGGTTTGTCAACGTAAAAAAAGGAGGCACCGATTATGTCACTTCCAATGCTATCGACCGCTTTATAACTTTAGTATTGAATACTGAATGAAGTAGCCGTCCTATTTGGTGCTAAATCTATTTAGTTTTGTAAACCACAGTTATACACATTCTTGCACACCAATTATAGGTATTATACAATATGTATTTTAATATTCAACTAACTCAACTTAAACTAACTTATCCTACGAATCTAAAAACCCACTTTATTGTATGTATAATTCCGGGCAGATCTAAATTATATATTATGGTCTAAGATCCGAATATAGGTCGACCTTTACCGGCGTGATAATAGAATGTGCAGTCATAGGGTTTTCTAATATTTACCTGGACAAACTGCTAGGTTGGCAGGTATAAACAGGCATGTCCGTACCAGTTACTTTCACTTGATGGGATGATAGAAAAAGAATATATATCAGCATGAGCGCTGTTTTATAACAAAATTGATTATTGTCTCAACACTGCATAATTAAAAAAATAAAAAGATTTTTTTAATAATTAACTAAAAATATCCTGTCCAGGATTTTTTCAGTAAACCCATCTTTAATAGATTTTTTAATAGACTACATTTATTATAAAATTGGTCCCATTCTATTATCACGCCGGTACAGGTCGACCTATATTCGGATCTTAGACCATTATCATTATTGTTATTTTTTAAATCTGATTATTGTAAAATTGAAATGTATGTGATATGATGTGATTTAAATATAATATGACCTATTGTATTGCAATACCTGCATTAGGTTGCTAATATGTATGTAAAAATGTATTGGTATGCAATAAATGGTCTTAATTTGAATTTGAATTTCAATAAACATCGCGAAATGATACTACATAAGAGCAGTTACGTTTTACGCCAAGTCACTCCAAAACACGCGAACGAAGATTCTCTAGATATACGAATCCAAATCTGGTTTTAACCTTGCAAGAATCCAAGATTAATATAAATAATGGGTTATATTCCACGTTATGTCACCAAACCGGTGTAGGTGGACGATGACTTCACGACCACAAGCAAAAAGACCGCGTGGGCACATGAAGGCCAGTGTATGTTGCTTACAAGTTTTGTCCTGTGTAAGCTACGCTTATTGCTTTATGATTAAGCTTTGCTATTATCGAAATTAAAGAATGGAGATAATGTTTTTTTGGTATAGAATTATTGGGACTGCAATATATTCTTTAATTTTATTATATTCCATCTACTAGGACTATCAAACCATACGTAAACGTATGTGTAGAGTATAACCTATCATACGTTTCTGGGAAACTAGACCAAATGACTCGACTTGAATCGACATTTCAATCATCTTCAAGTTACATTGCAGTCTTCATCAAAGTTCATTTATTATTTTAGTAAAGAATAAAGATATATCTTTTGATAAACCAGGTGCATACAAAAAGGAAAGTTTTTGGTGAAATAAAATATCGGTACACTCACAACAATACAATCCTATCGGAAATAACACACCATCGATTTCTTATAGCTGTAAATTCTGTACAAAGTGCGTGCATTTCAAATAAACGTAGTTGTAGTAAATACATGAATTTTCAATTTTATGATTGTCTTCAAACGCCTTGTCACATTTTAAAGCCTTTAGAAGTTTATTTATAGTGAACATGGAGAAACTTTAAAGCTTCTGAAGCTTTTTTGATATGTGACGTCACCAAGGTTGCGTACCCTTGTCAAAGTAGGTACTTATGATTTACAATTGTAATATTATTTTATAAAAATTCTTAATTTAAAATTTACAGTTAAGTAAAATAGTTATTTTCTGTATGTAATGTCAAAATAACATCCTTTGAAGTAAATTAGTAAAACAAAAGTAGCTATTTAAAGTGTAGCTAATTTTCAAAAGAGTTTAGGAAAGGCCATAACCAAAAAGAAGTAGAATATAGAGAGACCTTTTATGATATATTAAAAAAAACAATTTGGTTTACACGTATAAAAATTCTACAGCAAACACAGAATATGTCGAACTGGTTTGGTATTAAAGATAGTATTGTCCCATTGAACTCTAACAATTTCATTCTTGTTGATCACTTCAAATGTAACACTGCAGTCTATCTATCAAATGCACCGCAGTCTAAGCTTCACGTAATCGCTGGAAAAATTCAGGCTTTCGTTTCAATATTACAAAGACTTAACGTAAAAACCGTTATATACATTACCTTTAAACTATAGTATGTAATATGACAATTATGATTAGTCATTTGAAAGACTGTTAAGATAGACGTCTAATTATAAGTTTGTTTAATTAAAATCCAATAAAGCTGTTAATGCTTCTTTTAAATGAGAAATATAGATTTGATCGAATTTCGTAAATATACATATGTGATTATTGTTAATAATGATTGTGTGTTGTAATACGTCGGTGTTTGCATATTATGTCAAAATTTTTATAAATGTAAATACATATATCGTAGATTTCCGAGAATTCTCAAATCACAAGCCTCAAACGTATGACGTAATATAATCAGAAAATGGCTTGGAATATGATTTCAATGTACATTCTTAAGTTTGCATACGTCCATTACTCATATTGAAAATTGTTAATAGAAGAAATGGCTATGTAAAGATATCAAAAAGCATTAGAATAATGATATTGTTTGTTATGAATAGCAACCGTTCTTTAATACAACATCTACCAAACTTGTATACCTGTATGTATTTATATTAATATAATTATTGAGTAGTAAAGTTATTACATTACGTGGAATTGTACTTAATAGTACAAATATAAACCTGGTGGTAAATAATAAGAAGTGAAATGTAAATTTGAGAATTAAAGTAATACAAAAAAATTGTTATTTTTTTATGTCAGGGCAAGCAAAGGGGCAGGTGGGTCACCAGATGTTAGGTGGTCACCACCATAAACAATATAAAAAATCAATTATTTACATACAGTATGTAGTAATAATCTGTTAAATCATGACAGCAACAAAATAATAATAATATGCTTGAACCAATAGTATTATTAGGCAATACAAGATATTTAAAAGGTTTGTGTCAATACTAAATTTCGGCAATGGGTATAATTGGTCTCCAGAGGAAACTATTGTTTTATAGTCACCATTTACTATTGTGCAAACTAATATTACTGTATTTCTAGCAGTAGATAATTCTTTTACCATGTGAATGAATATCTGTTAACTCTATTTTGCGTTTAAAATAATACTATTGTTGCGATATTTGTTAGTAGTCCGTTTTCTTATGGGCATGCTTGTATGGAAAGGTATACATTTTTGAGTAAAGCAATGCCATTTGGTACGAATGTTGTACTCGTCCACCTAAGCCCAAATCGCCCGGTAGCCAGTCATTACTCCCCGGCAGGAGGGAGGGAGGGGGGTTTAAAGAACAGAGCGCCCGGCGCTCCGAAAAAAAATTCTGGCGGATTAATTTGGACCTTTGAGTCGAATTTGGTATCGTTATAAGGTAACTAGATGATGCTCAATTCATTCCCCATACCAGGTTTTTAGGGTTCCATAGAAAAATATGTCACAATCCTTAAAATAAAAAACTTTTACTAGTGAAAAAATCCAAACAAACCAGTATAGTTTTATATTTGTGTATCAAACTTGGTTTATAAAAAATACTGTCTGAAAGGCCATTTAATTCAGATTATAAAAACATTAACATGTAACATATATTTTACCATTTTAAATGTAAAAAAAATTATACAAAGTACAAAAACGTTCGACAGCGCAGCGTAGGGGACGGCTAATAGACCCGAAAAACAAGCAATACTAACAAAAAACAAACAGCCAAGTGCGAGTCTGACTCACTCATCGAGTGTTTCGTACTTATTTATCCCGTACCATGTTAACTGGTCTGGTAGGACCTGGATATATGATACTCACAAACTTTCGTCTTTATAATATTAGTGTGATTTTTAATCATCTTTAAATTATAAAATATGAAGTCAGGTAACATTGTTAAAAATAAAGATATATAATAATAGATCATTTTTGTATTAATGATAATGACAACCACCTCCACAATTACATAATTCGGTACATTTGAGCTGGCGTTTAAAACACTTCAATCTGGAACTGCAAGATTTCACGCACAGTTATCTTATTAATTCAAAGCTTCTCTTTTCTTTTTATTTAGATGGGGAAGGAATATTCAGATTTTTTTGTTTTGTAGTCTCCCAAATATACACAGCCTGTAAAACTGCCCTTAAGGGCAGCTTCTGTGGGAGGCAAATTTTCTATTTGCATGTCCTTTTATGTTAAAAATTGTTTGCGACCCTCATTTACTGTCACAGCGGGGTATGATCTGAAAAACAAACATGTACTTATAATACTTATAAAAATATAAGTTATGGATAAGAGTGTCTTTAAAATATCGTGACCGTCCTTACCTATCATGCATTGTAATCACAAACTTTTCAATTTCACTGTCTGCATATTTGCCACTGTAAAGTGCTTCATACCCTCGTGTGGCTTTAGGATATATCTTCCATGCCTCAAATGCAGTTTATTTGCGTCTTGCATTAAATATGAGTTTGTGTAACATCTGGTAAAATAATGGAATAAGGGCAAAACGTGTGTTCTTTGTGGACCTGATACAAGAAAACCATTTCTTAAGTATTATTTTAGTAGTTTGTCAAGAAATTAATTTGGGTACTAAACTGAAACTCTAACATTTATTTATTTAATTAGACTTCTTATAAAAGCAATTTTGAATCGTCATAACATTTTTTTAACATTTATCATCGATTCGGAAAGCAGTATGTATGGAGAAGAACCGGAAAAAAGAAACTCCATAATTGCTCTTTTAAAATCGTGTCAATATTAAGGTACAATTTAATTTTACATAGTAATATGTAACTACTAATAAGTCCATTATTTAAACATGAAGCTAGCATTGTTACATGCCAGGTATTGATGATTTCGTCCTGTGCCGATGTGTACCCATAGTTATTTTAGACCTTCTAGCTTTGGAACACACGATATAGTAGTAGTAGCCAAAATAATGTTAAGAATAGTCGACACATATAGCTAGTACAGAATATCATGTGTTCCAAAGCTAGAAGGTCTAAAAGAACTATGGGTACACATGCATTTGAGGCATGGAAGGCATAATACGAATGTCATACGAAATATGCAGACAGTGAAATTGAAAAGTTTGTGATTACAATGCATGATAGGTAAGGACGGTCACGATATTTTAAAGACACTCTTATCCATAACTTATATTTTTATAAGTATTATAAGTACATGTTTGTTTTTCAGATCATACCCCGCTGTGACAGTAAATGAGGGTCGCAAACAATTTTTAACATAAAAGGACATGCAAATAGAAAATTTGCCTACCACAGAAGCTGCCCTTAAGGGCAGTTTTACAGGCTGTGTATATTTGGGAGACTACAAAACAAAAAAATCTGAATATTCCTTCCCCATCTAAATAAAAAGAAAAGAGAAGCTTTGAATTAATAAGATAACGGTGCGTGAAATCTTGCAGTTCCAGATTGAAGTGTTTTAAACGCCAGCTCAAATGTACCGAATTATGTAATTGTGGAGGTGGTTGTCATTATCATTAATACAAAAATGATCTATTATTATATATCTTTATTTTTAACAATGTTACCTGACTTCATATTTTATAATTTAAAGATGATTAAAAATCACACTAATATTATAAAGACGAAAGTTTGTGAGTATCATATATCCAGGTCCTACCAGACCAGTTAACATGGTACGGGATAAATAAGTACGAAACACTCGATGAGTGAGTCAGACTCGCACTTGGCTGTTTGTTTTTTGTTAGTATTGCTTGTTTTTCGGGTCTATTAGCCGTCCCCTACGCTGCGCTGTCGAACGTTTTTGTACTTTGTATAATTTTTTTTACATTTAAAATGGTAAAATATATGTTACATGTTAATGTTTTTATAATCTGAATTAAATGGCCTTTCAGACAGTATTTTTTATAAACCAAGTTTGATACAAAAATATAAAACTATACTGGTTTGTTTGGATTTTTTCACTAGTAAAAGTTTTTTATTTTAAGGATTGTGACATATTTTTCTATGGAACCCTAAAAACCTGGTATGGGGAATGAATTGAGCATCATCTAGTTACCTTATAACGATACCAAATTCGACTCAAAGGTCCAAATTAATCCGCCAGAATTTTTTTTCGGAGCGCCGGGCGCTCTGTTCTTTAAACCCCCCTCCCTCCCTCCAACCGGGGAGTAATGACTGGCTACCGGGCGATTTGGGCTTAGGTGGACGAGTACAACATTCGTACCAAATGGCATTGCTTTACTCAAAAATGTATACCTTTTCCCATAAGAAAACGGACAATAGTTGGATAACATGTGTCTATGTCCATGTTCACCAGATATTTCGAACATTTCAACGAAGTGATTTAATTCAAAAATAAAACAAAATTAAATGCATTTTATTCATTTTAATTTTTTAAATAATATTTATCAACTCCCTTATTTTTTTTATATATATGTTACCGGAAATGTATGTAATCCGTCATTGTATACAATTCCTAGGAAATGTATGTAATTCCTAAAATCGCACGGAAATGTGTGAAATAAATTTTTTTATACACATTTCCTAGGAAATCTATACATTTCCTAAATAGCTATCGGAAATGTAAAAAATTTAAGATATTGATATGTCGCAGGCAATTTGTATATAATCTGGCCGTTTACAAACGGTCGGCATTTTGTAGTAACTATGCCGATAATTCGTAATCAGAAATTTTTGGTTTGGATAAGGGGGTGGGTTAGATTAGGTTCGTGTTTTTTAAAACTACACAGAAATAGGAGCCCCACGAAGTGGGGCTCCGTCGGCTCGCGACCGTCTTTTTGTAGAATTTTGGAAAAAGACGAATTTTCGGCATATTTAAACAGCTAGCCGTAATGTAATACGGCGGATTATACAATCCGACTGCGCCAAATATACGCGGGGACAGCGGGACGAGGGGACTGATTACTTGCCAAATGAAAATTTGATTTTATAAGAATAAATATAAGTTGATTTTGTGATAATTTACGTTAAAAGTTAGATAGTTGATTTTTACAATGTTAATTAGTAAGATAATAATATGAACATAATATTATTATAATTTTACGGTATGACTGTTACCCGATTGTATCAATAAGAACCAATAAAAAAAAATAACAACGTGTTTTATTACAGAAAGCATTTACTTTACACATTTCCTAATACGATATTGGAATTGTATACAATTCCTAGGAAGATTATACATTTCCTAGGATATGCATGCATTAAATAGTTTTTTAAACAATATTTTATACATTTCCTAAATGGTATCGGAATTGTACACATTTCCTAGGAATTGTATACAATTCCTTGATTCCATACATTTCCGGTAACATATATATGAGATGGCAACATAATATGTGGGTACTAGAAATCGCAAAACAAAAAACTCTGTAAAAATATTGACTAAAACGACTTCAGCGACTCTAGATGTATTGCAGACCTATTTCCCAAATCCTAGTGTCAATGCATATCAAATTACACTTCTAATTAACAATAACACGCTACAGCATTACAAGATTAAGTTTACGGGTCACACGTGGCCTGAATTATCCCCTAACAAAATACTTTGCAGACGCGCTGAAGCACTAAAGCATGAAGCATATCTGGCTTGGGTTGATGCTCGACACCGCAAGGCCAAGGACGTGTCAGACAAGAAGAAAGCCTTCAACCGGGCCGCCAAGTCCTGCAAAAAGGCTCTACGGAAAGCTCAATTTGACCACGTCAGCCGTATAGGGAACAAACTGGCTTCTTACCCCTCTGGTAGCAAAGCGTTTTGGTCCCTGGCTAAGACGGTTGAATCGAATTTCTGCCGCCCCTCACTTCCTCCACTGCTGAAACCGGATGGGTCGCTGGCTCACACCGCCGTAGAGAAAGCGAACCTTTTTGCTTCTCTTTTCGCGGAAAATTCTCGTCTTGATCCCGCAAATGCGAAACCTCCCAGTCTACCTGGATGCGAGGTGAATATGCCGGAAATTCGCATCCGTCAGACTGAGGTTCTTAAAACGCTGCGGAATCTTGACGTGAATAAAGCCAGTGGCCCTGATGGAATTCCAGCCATAGTAATTAAAACCTGTGCGCCTGAACTTGCTCCTGTTTTGACACGCCTCTTTCGCCTCTCGATGACAACTGGAATAGTACCGAAATCTTGGAAACTTGCCAACGTGCAGCCCGTGCCCAAAAAAGGCAGTCGTGCCGACCCCTCCAACTATAGGCCAATTTCAGTCACGTCCATACTCTGTAAGACTATGGAACGTGTACTGAACAGTAGGCTCCTGGCACACCTAGAAGCGAACGACCTTCTCAGTGACCGACAATACGGGTTCCGCCGAAACCGGTCCACTGGGGATCTTCTAGCGTACGCCACCTACATCTGGAGCGAGGCCATAGAGAATCATGGTGAGGCACTTGCTGTCTCCCTTGATATCTCGAAGGCTTTCGATAGGGTCTGGCATGATAGCTTAATTGGCAAGCTTCCATCCTGCGGTCTGCCTGCCGGTTTCTGCGCCTGGATCTCAGATTTTCTGAGAGACCGGTCGCTTCGAGTAGTCGTTGATGGCTGCTCGTCCGACCAAATGGCTATTAATGCCGGGGTCCCTCAGGGATCAGTTCTCTCCGCAACACTCTTCCTGCTACACATCAACGATCTGCTGAAACCCGGTATCTATGGGTACGCAGACGATAGCACTGTTGTGGAGAGATACGTATCCAGCGCGCGTGCCAGTACGGCACAAATCCAGTCTATGCGGGAGGCGATGGTCGATCGCATGAACTTGTCCTTACAGGTGGTCTCCGATTGGGGCGATGCCAATCTGGTCAAGTTCAATGCGACTAAGACCCAGGCGTGTCTATTCTCCGCTAAACGGAGTCCATTCCATCTGGCTCCGACTTTCCAGGGTGTGTCCGTGCCGATAACCAACCACCTCGAGCTTCTTGGCATCACCTTGACGCCTACTCTGAACTTCGGTTCGTATATAGAATCCAAAGCCCAAGTGGCCTCAAAAAAGCTTGGAATTCTGGCGAAGGTGAGACAGTATTTCAGCCCGGGACAGTTGCTCAACCTTTATCAAGCACAAGTCCGATCGTGCATGGAATACTGCTCTCACCTCTGGGATGGTTCCGCCAAGTACCAGCTGGAGGCGCTTGAGGCGATAGAGAGGCGTGCCAAGAGGCTAATAAACGACGATGAGCTAGTAGGCAAAAAACTCCAGAGCCTCGCCCACCGTCGCAGAGTGGCAAGTTTATCGGTTTTTTATCGGATACACTTTGGTGAGTGCGCTGTGGAATTGCACGATTTAATTCCGCCATCCCCGTTTTTCCATCGATCGTCGAGGCGCACAGACTCTAGGCATCGCCATATGGTGGACGTTCCATGTACCCGGACAAAGCGGTTCGGATCGACATTCTTCATTCGAACCGCGAGGGACTGGAACATGCTTCCTGAGTCTGTGTTCCCCGACGACTACAATATGGGGGTCTTCAAGCGAAGAGTGAACCGGTACCTTCTAGGGAAGCGCGCTCCATCTTAGGCTACATCTCAGCTTACCATCAGGCGAGATCTTGGTCAAGCGCTTCCCTACCGTACAATAAAAAAAAAAAAAAAAAAAACTTTTTCGGCCTTGGACAAGGCTTTAGGTCATTTGCCATTATAAACATAATATCGAATAGTCATTACGTCAGCGGTCAGTTAATATTTTATCCACGTGCCAAACAATGTTTAAATTCGATGATCAATTTGTTGATGATTTATTATTCCTGGAATTATATTATCTGCCCTTAATAAGCTATAGTTGCGGTTTTTGGTAATCCATTTCAAAAAACTGATATTTTCTTAATTGAGAATTAAAACTCAGTATACCTACTTCATCATCAAATGTAGGTTATTTTAGTATTTTAAAGATGTGTACAATCTTTTCTAAATTTGTATAACGTTAAGAACAAATAGGCAACAATATTAATAATTATAAGTTCCCGACGAGTTTCCAACCACAAAGGAGTTTGTCAAGATAATCATATTTTAACCACATTGCAGGCGATAGCGTAAATGCAATAAGGAAGTGACGTCGTAGCTGCTATTGACTGAATTAGAATTATTTATAGACTTACTTCTTAAAGTTAGAAGAATATAATAAGAACTTATTTCGTAAGATAATGTGTTGTTATTGGACAGTGGTGCTGAGGAATTTTAAA
>CAJQZM010037308.1:34576-62273 GCA_907164665.1 Colias nastes | reverse complement strand
TATTATGTTTTAGATAAAGCGGGCGAAGCCGCGGGCGGAAAGCTAGTTATTAATAAATAATAATAAATGGCATATTATTATTACTGTGATATTGAAGGCCTGCTATGACGCATCTTATAGTATACATTAGAAATATCGAAAGAAAAGTTCAGGAGCTTTATAAATTCTATCAATGAAATTGAAACGATTCAACAGAGGAGTCATAACTTCTTGTTGTCTAAGTGCAATTAAAAGTAAAACTTATTTATAAAATTGCTATGTAAGTAGGTACGCTGTATGTTCCTATATAATATATATCTACCAGGTGTACACATCCCCGACCGCCTCCTTGGTACATTGGTTGACGCGTGAGTGTAGTACCGATGGGTCCTGGGTTCAATTCCCGGTGCAGACGAAGAAAAAAAATGTCTTGGTCTGGCAGGACACAGAAGGCCCTACCTACGACCTACCTACTTGGCCCTAAAGAAAATTGATCAATAAAACAGATGTATGCATAATGCATCTGCCCCTTACCCCACTAGAGGACACGGGACTTCACATTTACATATCCCCGGAATGATACAACATAATATTAAACTATAAAGTAATTTGATAACAAGATACCTACATAAATAACAATCAGTCGTAGGTCTTACTGTAGTAATTGAGCAATAGTCCTGTTTTCATGTTGAAAGGATTATGATCTCAAGCGCCGATGTAATTCAAGCTTTATTTTATTAACTGTTGAACCTTATTGTTGTAGTACTTCTTAATAATCTGGTACTTAACTTGGCAAAGATCACAATTTAAACATATTTATTATTTATATATTTCTCCGTCGATTGAAATACATAAATTGTATCTTCAATTGGGCAAACATGTTGTATTTACCACCATCCTCTGTCATGATATTTCGTGGCTGGCTATCAAGCCAGCACTACCTACTAACTACTTAGCCATCCGACTAAGTAGTTATAGTAGCCATAGCTGCCATTTGCCATCTGTCATCTCAGCCATCTGCCATTGAAAATTAAACAATATTTTATTGGATACACAAATTTTACACTATGTATTTAGAAAAAAAAATATAATATGACGTGTTTAACGAAGATTATTTTTCTAAATACACTATACAGTAAAACTTTTCACATTAGAGATTATGTGGATTTATTTTAGTAAGCGCTTTTGTTTGGAAATTAAAGCTAATCTTGATTATTTATGATTAAATCTTATGAAGATACCATGAATTAAGATATATAAGAAGTTAGATTGTTAACAAATAGTGCACTATACCCGTAATATGAAATTTGCTTTTAGCTTGGAAATCACGGGAGAACAATAGCTGTTACAGCTAGTATTCGTTATATCAATGAGGAAGTATATTGTACAATATTATAACAACTGTGACCCTTTTAGCATCTTTGAACTACATTAAGCAAATCATAAATCAATTAAGTTTCAACTTAAAACTTAATCGTGATCAATTGATTGATAACATACATCCGTTGAACTTAGTCATGTTTATCGTTAACATAGTAAATAACATAGAAACAAGTAAAATAAGTTATGATGCATATTGTAATCATGAATTATTGATTACGCATTTACCTTGGCTAGTAATATGATTCCGTTTTGGTATGCAAAGCTTTTGAAAAACTTTATAATTATTTACTGTTTACATAGATCTAGATAAGAATACGGAAACTTGGAAAATTAATAAGAAATTGCCTACAATTAATTAATAAGACAATGATGGCGATGTCAGTCATGCAGTCAGTGAGTGGAGCTTTATATATTACTAGCTGCGCTTCGCGGTTTCACCCGCATGTCTCCGCTCCTGTTGGTCTTAGCGTAATGATATAGCCTATAGCGTACCTCGATAAATGGGATCTAAAACTAAAATAGTTTTTCAAATCGGACCAGTAGTTCCTGAGATTAGCGCGTTCAAACAAACAAACAAACTCTTCAGCTTTATATTATTAGTATAGATAATATTTATATGCAGGTCGTCGGTGGTATTTAGACAGTTGAGCTTGGCAAAAAATTGCAAAGCGAATGTATAAACAAAAACATGTAAGTAAAAAAACTAAATTTTTCAAAATTGGACCAGTATTTCAAGCGACCTTATATTGTGATTATAATATGAACTTACAGTTGTATACTAAAACAAATTATGAATTATTTTCATTCTATATTAGTATATTATATTAAACAACAAATCCACCTACTAGAGTACCTAGTAGGTACACTTCCATTAATTTTATCATAAATATTTTTATTTAATGGTTTACTTATTAAATTTATTTTATAGAAATTAGAAACCAAAAATCTTAAATAACCTTTTGTTCATGCCGTCATTTCATGGTTTAAATATTTAATCTTGAGATTATCTTATTTCAATATAATTAACTAACACATCATAATATTTTATAATACAAATTGACAATAATGTTACGTTTAAAAAAAACTTTATAAAAAAACCTTGTAACCTATGTTGCCTTGAATAAAATAGATGATAAAATAATAATTAAATTGAAGTACACATAGTTCATTATGTATATACCTGTTGTATTATATATTACATTGTATGTAGATTTATAAGTTAATAATGATCGATTCATTTAATGCAAAAAGTGTTAAAGATCTTTCTATTTCTGTCATTAAGAAACTTGATTGTTACTCATCATAGCGTCCATTCATATACTTTAAAAGCAATACAAATTTCTTCACATTTAAAATATTTTATGGTTGAATAAAATTGTTCTACTTAGTGCAATTTGATATGTGTTAAAATCGTAATTTTATTATTGAAGATTAAATAATATTGCATAAGATTTGATAACTTTTATCAAGGCTACTTGCGCTCTATCAAATTACCGGCTTCCTCTTTTGATTCCAAAATATAGTAATACGTATGATATCCATCATGTTTTATTTATATATTCACATATTTCAGAACTGTAAACAGGATTCTTTTAAGACCACCATAAAATGGATTTTGAGTAAATCATAGTCTCAGTCTGCCATTGATATCAAAGTCAGTGGAAAGACAACCTTTGACCTACATTTTATACTTTTCGATGATAAATTCTTAAAGACTTGGTACCCGTTTATTATGTCATATTAAAAACGTAACTGAAGCAAGGCCGTTGCTTATTACAGAAACATTTGATACAATTAAATAATAGATTAAACTTAAGCTTATCTCAATTGTCCATTTTAAACCTATCTAAAACATCCTTGATTTTTTAGTTTGCACGTCAGGTGTGAATTTAATGGACTATACGAGTAAAATGTTAATTTATATAACGGTGTACAATAAAAAAGTGTTTTTGTTAATGTTTTCAAAAAGTATTATCATCAAACTAGCTGCGCTCCGCGGTTTCACCCGCGTGGCTCCGTTCCTGTTGGTCTTAGCGTGATGATATATAGCCTATAGCCTTCCTCGATGAATGGGCTATCTAACACCGAAAGAATTTTTCTAATCGGACCAGTAGTTCCTGTAATTAGCGCATTCAAACAAACAAACTCTTCAGCTTTATAATATTAGTATAGATAAGCAAACATTTGTATTTAACCATGTCTTTTCTATTATTTCATTTTTATTTTCACTTTCGTAGTTTCAAGGATCAGTTACAAGGGTGTTATACATTAGAGTGACATTGTGAGCAATGTAAATATTAGGAATTTGTATTTCACCTTTATTTTAAGTATATAGTAGTTGTAATTCAGCTGGTATGGTCAGTGTCGTCCGCATGGTCAGCCAGTTAAGTTAGCGGAGGTGGGGGAATCACTTCCTAGTTTAAAAATTGAGTTCTATTTTTTAACTCATTATTGAAGTCAATATAAATAACGCTATAAAGTAACTCTACTTTAATCAACTGATTGAGATGTATTCTTTCTTTTTCCTTATGCAGGTGTTATTGTTTAATATTGGGAATTAGTTCGAATTTTGGTGTATGATTGTTTGGTTAGAAAAAAATGATAAACTTTATTAACTCTTCTACTAACGCAGCGTGTATCCAGAGGCGACTTCTACTACTACTAATAATAAATACAATATAAAATTTTACATTATATAAAACTATATTGATGCTCTTGCTTAATTTTTGAATAAAGATGCTATATTATTTTAAACGAAACAATATTGGTAGAGCCCGGCAAACTCTACCACTCTCCAATTAGCTCTACCTTGAGGAAGTGGCAGTGTACTTAAATAAGTGTTATTGATTTTATTTCGACGCTACTCAATTTAATGGCTTGACGCGAATGGCGAACTCTACATAGAGATTTTGACATGATGGGCGGTAGAGCACTTCCCGGCTGAGTCGATGTAGAGTGGTGCTTGCAAAAGCTTACGTGTACTTGATTCTCGATTAACATAACTCGTTCTGAGAAGAGCCATACGCTATTAATGTCGAATAGCGTTATTAAAGCTATTTGTAATACTTATTTTATAAAGACTGATGGAAAGTGACACACTGTAGGTATTAAGTTGCGAATAATTTTAATATAAGCCTAGGTTTAAGTTAAGTTTATTAAGTTAACTTTTGATATAAAAGGATGTAGATACTTTTATATCAGAGTTAACTTAAACAAAATAAGATTGGTCCTCAAATGAAGCATAATATAATAAAGAAAAAAACATAAAAGAAAGTCGTGCTAGTTACAACACTATAACTCTAAAACGACTATACAAATGATGATTTCGATTATTTATGGCTCGTTGGGTTTGTCTCTGTTTATGATTAGGATAATTACCACAAAAAATTTGAGTAAAATAGGAATAACTACCTAGATGGGGCAATGGGAAGGAAAGGGAGACCTAATTATTTATATTTTGCACATACAAAAAAAATTTAATTTCAGAATTATTACTCAATATAATACATAATTATTATCAAACCGACAATAAACAAAATGTCAACTCACTGTACACGTAAAGCAAGCAAGTCATACATCCAATTATCAGTTTACCGCAAGATTGTATAGTGTGTAAACCATGACTCACTTATGTACGTACAGTACGATTCACGAAAGATGACCACAAATGGCGGCCGTCTGCGTACGTTCACTCATGAAGAAAAGACTTAAGACAAAATAATATTTTAATGTTGGTTAAATAATTTATTTTTTATTTATTTAAAATTAAATCCGCCCGCGCCGCACCTCGCACCTCCATAGGGACCTAAAATATGCCTTCTGCGCCGTGGTCATCTTTCGTGAATCTTACTGTACATATAAATCTCCCCCGCGGTATTCCCCGAACATTAACTTTCATCACAGAACTTTTTTCCTCACAACCAGTATCTATGCAAGGTATTCGTTTAATTTTATTTATTAATTGCAACATTTAATACATAATGCATTTTCTTCCCTAAATGGCAAATCGGTTCTATGAATGCCACATTTTATCTTTAGTTGTTTATTATGTAGGTAACGAATACCTTAAGTTTTGTTTTTAATATATTCTATAGAGGTCATGTATAGGGGTTTTGTGAGGTTATATATAGGGGGTAACCTCTAGAATCTAGATCTACTTAACTGTTTTTGAAAAACTGTTATCATAAGAAAGCTACTTCTCATCGAGTAACGGGGCTATAGTTTTTATCCAGGGTTAATACGAAGAATCCGGAGTGAGCAGCAAGTCGCTAATATTAAAAAAACATTGTATTGTTACAGAAAAAAAATATAATTAAATAAACAAGAAAGACGAATCAATAAATTTATTTGTTTTATTTTATCCTTTAATTTAGATAAAACGTTTATTTAAGTTCATAATAACAATTTTAAAACATAATAATAAAACCACTAACCAGGCTTAGTCTGATAGACCTAATGAAAGTAAGATTAGAAAAAAGGCTATTTAACATTGTATTATGAGTTAAGTCTAGAACTGAAAGCGAAATTTATATATTATGATTTTTCATTATATTTTGTTAAAGAAACTAGTTTTTAAACAAAAATTATAAATCACTAAAATCGCACCAGCTGTTTTTGGGTAACTTAACTAGCCTGACTCTGTAGCATTATAAATAATCACCTTAAAAATAAACCTTTTTATTGTATAAATTTGTAGCAGACGGAAAACAGGGAAAAAATAAAATAAATACAATAATATTGCGTCGCGTCTACAAGCCGTGTTGTGTAGTAAGAAACGAAATCATTTTAAAATACAATACGATCGTTAATTACCTTAATGAAACTGGTAACTTATAATCTCTGATTTATCTTATATTTTGATGTTTACCGTGAATTAATACCTACTACATAATTAGCACACTAACACAGTTATTAAGTAATTACTTTTGCCTTTTAAGCTTAAATTTACGCCTGTTGAAGGTTTGATTAGAAACTGATTAATTTTTCACTAGTGTATCTTGTTTGATTATAACAATTATAGTCCGGGATCCATCGCTCATTAATTTTGCAAGTGATTACTATCAAGCTAATTTTTCGTGAGTAGCTTTATTTTGATGAGATGCCCAATAATTTCATGTACGAAACTCTCGATTGTGGTAGCTTACAGAGGTAACAAGGATAAAAATTTTTGATTTGACGGTTCTCAAATATTTATTACGCAATTTGTAGGACAATATGTCTGTTGAATTATATAAGTATTAAATAAGTGAAAATAAAAAAATCAGCTGGTTAGTAATCATTTATGATGACCTCGTTATCGATACACATTGGAAAGGGGGACTCTTTGATCAAACCATAGATTTTGTAGGACAAATATTTTTTTCGAATAATTTAGATAATTATCTTGAGATTGAACAAAAAAAAACATTCAGTTAGTAATTAATATTTGAGAACCATCAAATCAAAATATTTTATCCTTGTTTCCTCTGTTAGCTACCACAATCGAGAGTTTCGTACATGAAATTATTGGGCATCTCATCAAAATAAAGCTACTCACGAAAAATTAGCTTGATAGTAATCACTTGCAAAATTAATGAGCGATGGATCCCGGACTATTATATTAATCAATACAAATAGTTTTATGTCTACATCTTATATTATAAAAATGAAAGATTTGATCTTTATTTGAACTACAGAAACTAAATAAATGAATTTGAAAATTTTTTCGCTATCTGAAATCTACGTAGAGTAAGGGAAAGTAAAATGATAAATAATATATATTTAGTTTTATCCCGGATCGACAATATTGAATGATAATAAATTATCATAAATATAATATATTTAATTAAGAAATTCACACTTACACAAGAATTAAAAACTATTTCCTTGAAAGATCTGTGTTACATTTACGTAGCGATCGGGGGACAAACCTAAACCAAAACAGAACCAGCGCAATACATATACAAAAACATTTCAACATGCGATCGCAAAAGCATCTAAAAAACCATAAATTATTTTTTTAGTATTATGCACAAATTATAAATTTCAAATGGGGTATTCAAACGAGTTTGACGTAAGCGAGTAGGTATGTTTGTTTAGATGGAACGGTAAACCCCGTGTGACGCGAAAGTTTTGATTCGCATGCGATGTTAAGGTAAACCGGCAAGGCTGTTTTGGCAAACGATATAATATAGCTTCTTATTTTATAAGTTTGTTATTAAGTGCATTGCAAGAAATGATGTATTTGATGGAATTAAATGAGTTCCAAAGATTAAGGCTAAGTTATAACTGATACAAAAACGGTGATATTAACAGTAACAATTTGGCGTCCAATATTTGAATCGAATTTATTCAGTCCAAAATTGAAGGCCATGTTTAACTTTCCTAATGCAAGGAGTATAATTAGGAGTTTAGAGAGATTATAGGCGTAGTATTAACAGTAATAATTTATCCAAAGTAAGACTAGTATATAGATATGTTTCATAGGTGTATAACGGGTAAATGATCAGGCGACTTGATGCTTGCGGTTTCATCATTTAGCAAGATGATTGTTACATAATTGGATGATTTATTTTACCCACTTATTGTTCGTCAGATGGAAAAATTTATACTTGGCTTATTACTAGTTTTCACAATGTTATTTGCATAAGAGTAAAGTATAAAGAGTTGTACAATGAAACTCTTTAGTAAATAGAGACTATAGCAATTTATATGAAAAAACTTAAAAATTAAATGTCGAAGCATAATTTCAATGTGAACATGTATGCATCTATGTATGATACAGAATTAAGGCTCAGTTTAATGGCGTTATAAGTGGAAATGAGAACAATAATATGGGCTTCTGTGAAATAAAAATCTTTATATGTTACATTATGTCAGCTATAAAGTCATTGAAACACGCACATTGATATATCCTGTTCCGAGTTTCAATAAACTCACTTCCTGGTAAAATAAGGCCAGGCCCAACAAATATGTGATCCGTACCTACGACCAACTAATTCGAACTAATGAAAAATTCGATCAAACTTGAAAAATTCAATCCGATTACGAAATTATTCAAAGTGCTGATTCTTATCTTTATTTTGGTTTATACGACGTTAAATGTGTGTGATTTTTGGAAAATCATTGTTTGTTTATGTTATGATGCTTTTAAATATATTCTTCTAGGTATGAAATAAGTTTTAAGTCGGTTATTTATAAACAACACCCAAACTACACAGAAATAACAAATAATGGCACAAACTTTTGAAAAAGTCATGATTTCGCTTTAATTTTAATTTTCTCATGTTATAAGGCTAAAAAAATTATATTTTAGAAGGTGATAAATCAAATCATTGATAACCCAATGAAACACGAAGACAAATTTGGGTTTACGTTTAATTTAAACAAATCACAAACCAAAGCATATCATTCGCGTAATTGAAAAAAAAATGTCTAACGAAAATTGAATCGTGTACGCTATAGCAATTACGGATTTGATTTGTCTCATATGGAGTATGATGGATGAAGGGTCTAAAGTGAAGTGGGGTGGCCAGGGTGTGAAGGCTCCAGTGCATCAGGAGGCCAGGAGCAGCAGCCGAGCGCGCGGGACGCGGGCTGTGACGCATGCGCGACGAAAGGCGCCGGGGTGGGGAGGCGCGCGCCTAACACTATTTAAACTGTTCTTGCGAACGGTCATCATGCATTGGTCTGTTTGCAATCCAAAGTTTAGTTAGCTATTGTAATACGACAGCTCCAGTCGTAGACAGACAGGCATCCGCCAGTGGTCGAGACAGAAGGCTCTCGCAGACGTACGCTAGCTAAACGCGCAGTGAACCCTCGTTCAGGCCCCCAGTCCCAAGTGTTGTGCACCATGGCCGTCGCAGCTGCCCAGAAGAACCGTGAGATGTTCGCCATCAAGAAGTCCTACAGCATCGAGGTGAGGAGCCCTATCACAAGCTTTGTCGCTTCGACAAAGTTTCCTTGGAGCCGCGCTCGATCGTGAAAAGTTTCGTTAAGTTTTCCACTCGGTTCATGTAGTTCAGAAGACGGCTTCAAGGATGCTTTGTACCAGCTAATTGTGCTTCCAGTGACATATTCTCATTTGGATTAATTTAAAGTTTCACATTCATTCAGTATTTACAATATCGAAGCATTGTTTTGAATCAACAAAGACTTCCAACCACAAAGCATGTTCCGTTTCCGATTTCGTTCTTAAATTGCTTCTCAAATTATAGTTTTTATATATTTTTATATTAATTTGCGATTTTAACGATGTAACAAAAGCCTTCAATATCAAATGATACCAATTTTGCCTGTACAATAATAATGAGATAAGTGCGTAACTAATCAAAAATAGGGGTCAAGTTCGAGTATGAATTATATGAAAATAAAAATAAATATTACACAAATTACTTTTTAATTTGTTAGTTAAAAAGAGGGCAACGTCCGACAAAGAGACTGCATAAATTAAATTCGCACCATGCGCACATTATGCTAAACATCTTTAATCACTGTTACCTACTTTGTTACATGTCAAATCATCGACCTTGTAACAACTATGTAACAATAGGCTTCTTTAAGTTGAGCATAAAAATATCGACCTACCCGAAGCAAAATTTACAAACGTCCCATTCATAAAAGCAGTTAACTATATCAAAAACATTACACGTCGTAATAGAAGAAATCGTGTGAACTTCTCCTATTAAGCTCTTACGGAGCACCCAATTATTGTCGTCTGCGTAACACCGAATAATTACATACTCAAGATGTAAAACCGTCGCGCAAATTAAAGTATAACTTACTAAACCTAACTTTCACACGATAAAATTCACAAACCGCGTAGAGTTCCGTAAATATTACTCTAATCGATGTTTTCGAAATTATACCGAAAAAGAAGATTACGTGTCTGCGTTTGTTTACAGATAAAAAAATCCGCTTACGATTATTAGTGTCATTATTGTATAATTTCTATTGTCGATATTCAAGACATTCATTACCAGCAATCGGTTAACGCATCTCGATGATTGTAATTATGATTAAAAATTTACATAATTTCCTTAACTAACTTTAGATCTTTGTACCGCTAATGCGAAATGTCATGCGAAATAATTTTGGCAGTTTTGAGCCCAGAAATCCCAGAAAATAATACATATTTGCCAACTGTAAATTCCATTGTTTAACTGATCGAAAATGTTTCCCCATGATAAAGAAGTTGCTTCTAGACGAGAGTATACAATAAAAGTATGTTAGCGATGCGAATAAAAATGGCAACTATTTGCTTGTGCTGTGCGAAACATAGGTGTGTAACTAACATGTAATCATTAACGTACGTTTTATAATTGGTACCTGAATGATTGTATTTCCTTGACCATCGAAGGTCGGTATGCGAGCTGGAGCGACGCTCACCCACTCTGTAAAAGACAATAAAAACCGTTAAAAATCATTCGAATGACACGACCGCGAAAATAATATTTAACGTATCGACAAAGTAATATTTGCAATCGTAAAAATCACGAGTTCTATACGCCATCTTAATATTTACTTACTCGCTCGAAACTTTAAATTCCATGTTTAAAACTAATTCGAGGTTATAAAGCGCCCTTGACCAAACGAGGTTGTTCGTCGCGGTCAAAGTATACAAAAAGTTACGTTACATTGACGGGTAACGAGTGCAGTTCCAAATCTGTCCATTAAAACGGAATCGACGCAAAAATTGGGAAATTGAATTTCGGAACATAAAGCGATATTCGGGCGGTCGACATTAGCCTGAAGGGTGGCAGGTCAGTCGTACTCGTACTTAATTACTATCCAATTGGAATGGTGAAGTGGTCGGGGATACCAAGGCTATACCAACCGGATTTTCAAGCAAACCGCTCCAGTTAGGCGGACCTTTAACTTGAGCGCGACACATGCCGTTTCCGCAATGAACACTATGATTATATGAATTTTTAATTCGAAAACATGTAATCGTTCAAAGATCTGTTCGATAACGTAATGTATGCTAACGATACGAATCTAATAGGCTTATAACTACTGGATGATCAGATTCTTGTTATGTCACAGAAGCATTTATCGCCACATTAATTCACGTCAGGTATTTCGTTACCTCAGAGGTCAGGTTCACACTAGATTAATTCGTGCATAGAATTGCAACCATATGCAAACTCAAGGTGATCCTGATCAAGGGAGACTCCGTTTAGTTATGACTTGGACAGACAATAAATTGTAAAAACATTAATGACAGACAACGTAACCTAGATTTTCTTATAATCAAACTAAGGCCACCGTTGTATGTCTTAGCGTTATTACAATCGGCAATTTGTTTATTTAAATTATGATTATAACAAATTCTACGAGGCAATTCTCGAGTTAAAGAGCCCATTAAAACGATCCATATAATTTTGAACTTTATTTTAAATTTACTGCTCTTGCAGCGGGATGCATCTTGCAGACGCTCGAAAACACTCGAAAATGTTCATGTTCTTTTTTTGCTAATTCCCATGACATAATACGTAAGGGCTTTGCCTTCGCGCAGTTTCAGGGGCTAGGTAAAGAGACGTGTGATTAGTAACCCTTGACACACAAACGCCGCCACTCTACTGGAAAACGTATATCTCACGCTCAGTGTCACCTGACATCTCCGTGTGCATCATTACAAACGTATGGCGTCCTCAACATATTGCAATATTAACACTCGAGCATTCCGATAATGAATGAATTCTACAAACGCATACGTTTTCATACGATATCGGAATGTCGTAATTACCTCGCAACACGTTCAGGAAAACTTTAAGAATGTGACACTGAGATATTATTACCTAATAGCTCTTCTGAAGCTTAACTCGGAGGAAAACGTTAAATTCAAAGATCTGAGGTCACTGCGAAATTATTACGCTGACATTGATGATACCACTGTTTAAGGAAAAATAAGATGGATAGCTATTGTAACGGAACTTTTTCCTGAGATAGTCCTTCAGTTTATAAGTCATCATACTAAGTAGTCTTGCATCTCATCGTTCGGACGGAATAAGCGCATTTTATTTCAACTTATCGTAAATAATACTTTAATTGACATAAATATTTCCCACATAACTTATATGGAAAATTTTCTCTACCGTTTCCATTGCATAAACATTATCCATCTGTAATTTAATAAAAATGTACACAAACGACAATCTTCGTGTAAAAATTAATCACTGCATTGTAATTGACTGTTTTTAAATTGGTTTATTTAATAACAATGGCGATAAAAATCTAATGATTAATTACATTGTTGCATCGAGACATGATGCAAAGCACGTCGTAGTTTTGTAAACATCATTAGTTTAATAATAGGTACTGTATTAAAAAATAGCCTATTTTCAAAGCTTTGTACAGGTAGATAGTAATTTCGGAGCTAATTGTGCATTTCGCAATTTGTAGGAAAAGTTTAGACTTGTAGCTTTTGAACAATGATTGGCTATTCAAGTGCAGTGGTCCAGAAAGTTCTGATCCTTTGTACAACTCCATCTTGCCTCGAATCGCATCCGGATTGAAATGGCAGCACTTTAGCGTCCGACCACGCAGGAAATAAGCTTAGGAACTTCGTAAAAGCAATTCCCACTCGCACATGAAATATAATGCCATGCGACCACTTTATATTTATAAGGATTTAGACATCAACCTATTTTTAGCTCTATTGTGCTCTCGAAGAGATTTATATTTCTTTTGTGGTTGGATGTTTTTATAGCTTTCTCATAAGGAGCATTTACTTTGTTTCCGATTTTTGATAGAGTTTTTTTTTCTTTTGTTTAGAACGGCTATCCATCCCGCCGTCGATCGCTTGTGGATGATGCACGATTTGAAACACTTGTTGTAAAACAGACCAAACAAAGTGTATTAGAAGAGGCTCGCGCCCGCGCTAATGGTAAGCAAATTAACTGTGTTCTTTGTTTTATTATATCAAGTTTTTTTTTTTTTCACTTATTATTTTTCAACATTTTTATGTTTTCTTTTTTTTCTTTATTTTCATTTTTTGTTTTTATTTTTTTAATAATTAGACTCTGGCTTGGAAACTGACTTTATCCAAGACGACGCTCATCTAGGCAGCGGTGATAACACCCCAACCGTTGAAGACGGTACTCATCAAGACGAAACCAAGAATGGACAACTTGGTAATTTCTTTTGTTACATGTTTTGCTATTTTTAAATTATTTTTTGCTTTTGTTTATTTTTTTCTGTTCGTTTATTTATTTTCTTTGTTTTTATTTTGGTTTATAGCAGATGCTGATATCGGTGACGACGGAGGAAAGAAAGATGAAGGTCAGTACTGTTATTCAACATAAATTATAAACGAAAAAACTTAATTGACTTATAATTAGCACCATTCATTTTGTAAACGTACGTCATAAACAACAAGTTTTTGCATAAATATATCAACCTGCAATACCCTTTCAGATTATACTCTCACCGAAGAAGAGATAATTCTTCAAAACGCTGCAAGTGAAAGTCCTGAAGCCGAACAAGTTATCCAGAAGGCTGCTCTATTATTGCGTATGCGAGATGGAATGGGCACCCTCGCTCGCATCCTTAAGACGATTGACAACTACAAGGGAAGTGTAGAACATCTTGAGACAAGACCCTCGCAAGTCTCTGGCATCCAATTTGACGCTCTCGTGAAAGTGAGCATGCCTCGCGTCAACTTACTACAACTCATCAGGGCACTTCGTCAATCAACTTCTTTCACTGGTGTTAACCTTCTTTCCGAAAACAATATCTCCAACAAAACACCTTGGTTCCCGCGCCACGCCGTCGACCTAGACAACTGCAACCATCTGATGACCAAATACGAGCCGGAACTTGACATGAACCATCCTGGATTCGCTGACAAGGAATACAGAGAGCGTAGAAAGCAAATCGCTGAAATCGCTTTCGCGTACAAATACGGAGACCCAATCCCATCCATCTCTTACAGTGAATCGGAGAATTCTACTTGGCAGCGAGTGTTCAACACCGTTTTGGACCTTATGCCTAAACACGCCTGCAGGGAATACAAAGCCGCGTTCAACAATTTGCAAGAGGCTGATATCTTTGTGCCCCACCGCATTCCTCAATTAGAGGATGTGAGCAACTTCCTCCGCAAGCACACCGGGTTCACGCTGCGCCCTGCTGCTGGTCTACTTACTGCTCGCGACTTCTTGGCTTCTCTCGCTTTCCGTGTCTTCCAATCTACTCAATACGTCCGCCACGCTAACTCTCCCTTCCACACGCCTGAACCGTAAGTGTCAATATCAATGTCTTTAAAAGTTTAAAATTACTCTTACTAATTACTACTTATATAAAATTATTCTCATAATTTTAACTGTAGAGAAAATAAAAAATTTAAGAATTTTGTATCTTTAAAATATACTTACTTAATACACTCACACAATATAAAATATATGTTCGCAATATTTATAATATTAAATCTGTTCCACTCCAATAACCTGGCTTTAAAAGCTTTGTCAGACCCTTTGAAAGCCGATATAAGGTCGTGATGGAATTGTAACAGCGTTAAAAGCCTCGCCTCTAATTATCTTAACTCGATTCGGGGCAGGGTGGCGAAGTTCAAAGTCAACTGCAGCTTTCAGCTGACACTGAAACTTAAAGTGCATTAATATAGTTCCACTATGGCCAATCAATTCAATTACCGGTCTCGGTTACAGGATGCACCTTGACCTTCAGACATTTTACACGTGTATTTGTTTACAGTGACTGCATCCATGAACTTCTCGGACACATCCCGCTATTAGCCGATCCTGGCTTTGCTCAATTTTCACAAGAAATCGGATTAGCTTCTCTTGGCGCTTCGGACTCGGAAATCGAAAAGCTATCAACTGTAAGTTATTAATAATTAACAATATAATATCGAAAGCGTTTGCGACTATTCATATGGGCCCTTGCTATGCGAGTTGTTTATGAATTTTTGAAATGTTTGACATATTTTGTTGCGTTACAATTAGGTGGGGTGAAATGGTATGTGAATGAAATCTCCTTGTTCTAGGTATATTGGTTCACTGTTGAATTCGGTCTTTGCAAAGAAAACCAACAACTGAAGGCTTACGGTGCGGCTCTTCTGTCCTCTATCGGGGAACTGCTTCACGCATTGAGCGACAAACCTGAACTGAGGCCATTCGAACCCGCATCTACATCCGTACAGCCCTACCAAGACCAAGAATACCAACCAATCTACTACGTCGCTGAAAGCTTCGAAGACGCCAAAGATAAATTCAGGTAATTGTTTTCATATTTTGGAACGATTTTAAATTCCTTTGCTCTATGTTAACGTTTCAAGTTTTGAAAATGATACAAGTTATAAGTCACGATTGTGTGTAAACAACTTTATTGCATTGATTCTTAATTAACTTCCAAATAATGATGAATGGTTTAAGCCGATGCAGAGTTATATTAGCAGATTATTAATGAGTTATATTTCCTTTAGACGCTGGGTGTCAACTATGTCACGACCATTCGAGGTCCGCTTCAACCCACACACCGAGCGCGTGGAGGTGCTCGACTCCGTGGACAAACTGGAGACTCTCATCTGGCAACTGAACACGGAGATGCTGCACCTCACCAACGCCGTGAAGAAGATGAAAGGCACGCATTTCGAATGAACGCACCCAAAACCCGACCGGATACCCGCACACGGCATGGCCGTCCTGTATAGCTAGTGATATTACCTATAGATGTAAGACTGTTAACGTGTGGAGCGTGTGAGAGAGAGTGATAACCATTGGATGGTACTTCGTTGAATTCCTTTTGTACCTTATTATTTATTATGCCGAGCTCATTGCCCGGGCCTCGGAAATCGCGCGGTCATCCCGATTGCCCATTTAAGGAGACCGCGTCCGTTTCGCGAGACCTTAACTATTTTACTAGTATTAATTTATAATTTAATGAAAAACACAAACAAATAAAAATGGAGCACCAAAAAAGTGTAAAAAATCAAACAGTAAATATATATGTTTGAGTGTATTCAGTCGTTTTATTTCCCACGAGTGATGTCATGATTTTAAATTAAACCCCGCATTCAACAATAATAAAATTTATACTAAGTGCCTGAGGACGAAAATGTATAGTAGATACCTACACCTGGGTCTGAGTAATTTTAGGCTTAATTACTATTGATTGTAGATATAAAGGGCTATTGAAAGGATAAGTGCGGGTTACGATCTGTCGTGTTATATCCACTTTTAGTAATTTTAATATCCCAGGTGTAGGTATTTATAACAGAGATATTATATTATATATCTACATAATTAATGCATAACATTGTATAACAACAACAAGCCCACGAAATTAAAATCATAATAAACAAGATACTGTAGGTATTTCAACAAACTTAGGAATATAATACATTAAATATTGAGTAATATTTCAATTCTATTATTACTAATCACCAACGACCTTAGACCATCTTAACGTGTATTCAGAACATAATTATTATATTGTAACAAGCATTACGTATACCTTTTATTCGAAGAACACTATTTATATCTCGAAAGAGAATTAAAGATAAAGATGAGCAAATTCTTTGAAAGCAATTTAAAAATAGGGACTATTGGCAATCATTGTCGAACAGTCCGGTACCTACCTGTAATGCGATTTTCCGTTCCTTGGGGATCTCGCTTCGCTTCAATCGGATCTTCAAAAATACTTTAATTGCGATCTAAGATAAGCTACGACTTAATTAAAGCGACATTGACTCGGCTACTTATGAAGCATTTATTCGTACAACATACAAACCCACACTATTAGAAGCGAGTTACTTCCTCATATAGCAATTAGAACCATCTAGAACTAACGCAAAAAGTAACCATTACGAGCGCAGACAAAGAGCATTGTGTTAAATGAGATTGAGAATTAATCAAAAACGGGTTACATTGCAGCAAATGATATGCTGAAAAAAATATAATATGTTGTATAAAAAAAAGGTCGTACTTCGTGTTGACATTAAACGCAGAACGAGAGGCACGGCCTCAAACGAACAAGGGCGCAGACAAAGCTTTATTGCTTACTTTAGCAATTTTAATTTTCCCGTATACGTAACAAGTATGCAGGTGCAATAGATTTAGCCATTCAATACCGCATAGCGATCGTTGACATTGAACAACAACGCCGCTAGTTCCTGTAACATTATTATATTGATAACCGAGAAACACCCAAAGTGTTAATAATTTTAAGTAACAGGAACTAGGAAACGAAAATTGATATAAGACTGTCAGTCATTACATTTATTACCTTGAATATTAAAGTTTCTACTTTTTATAACTTAAGTAGATTTGGTACATGCTTAAAAGGAAAATAATTAACTTGTGAGATAATGTGTGCGAGTGCTCTGTTTTTTATACGAATATTTAACTCATTGGCCGCACATCAGTCATCATTTGCTTATCGTGATAAATAAATCTGATATTTGATTCGGCTACTCGTATTTGTAACACCTTTTTGTTGTTGTTTTTGTCATTTTTTTTTCCTACACTTTAGATTTATATAATTCAATATAATGATAAAAAAATTATTGAAAAACTTTAACTCGGTCAAGGTTGAGTTCAATTTTGTTTTTACGTACTAAATAAAAATATAGCACCTGTTTTGTGATTCACCTTTGTTCACTAATTATTAATTAGTCTTCTTTATTACAATACCAAATATAAATTGCAGGAAATTATATTTTAAAATAATCCTTAACACAGAAAAAACTGTATAATATTATGTCATGTAGCTGCAATACATATTTGATATAGGTCAGACAAAACAAATAAAGGGGGAGACGGTAAAACATAATAGTCCTAAAATAGGTATAGTGCATTGGGTGAATTTCGGATGAGGGGTAATTTCAGAAAATTGTGAATACCACTTTAGAGCATCGCTTTATCATAAGTATGGTGAAGGAAGGGCATGAAGATATATAGGTTTGATATTATTAGCATACATATTTGCTTAATCTATCGATAGTTACGTATTAATTTAACATAGGTATACGTATTTACCCCGTGGCCGGAACTACCCCGATGCACCTTACCTAATGCAATTATACTCTGTCCATTATATTATTTGCTTTTTGACAGCTTCACGCCTATGAAGGATTGTATTGTCTATGTTAAAATGTCATACAAATAATTATTGTACTTCATGGACATGCCCCGCCCACTTAGTGATTTCTACACAGAATTATTCAATGATGGGTCGATAGATTATAATAATCGATAGAAATACTCTGTAAAATGTATCCGATACAGAAAAACTCTTCTATTATGTTATATAATTTAAACATAAAGGCAACCAAATTGTAAGATAGAAACCAATATATAATAAAATATTAGTTAAGTTTAGTTTTAACATAAAATGCATACATATGTGGTCTTATTATTACATATCTTATTAGTATGTTTACGTTGTAATTATTATTTACGTACCTAATTCGATTTATGATAATATTTTGAATTTATAATTGAAATAGTATCACAATCGATAATCTTTTGTACATCACTTCTGGTATCACCCGTCGAGCTGTCAAAAAGCAATTCTTATAGTGGACAGACTATAATATAATAATCAATTTTGCTATAATTTGCCAGGTCACCCTTGACTTAGAGGTATAAAAATTGTTTACAATTTATTCTTAGACTTGACGAATAAACACACTATACCTAATTAAATATATTTAAAATTAGTCAAGCCGTTTCGGAGGAAAACTTGAAATAATACGCATTTGCCAAAACCCAAAAAATTAATTAGCGTATACTTTGAATTTAAATATGTAAGTAATGTAATACTTATAAAAGTTTACATTACTTGATATTTAAACATGCTAACAATGTGTTTAATATTTATAATTTTGTAAATATACAAAACGCTTTAAAAACCATAACTATTATATTATTTAGCCAAATGTTGTGTTTCGAATTGTGAAGTCAAAAGTTTGTTGAAGAAGAATGTATGAAATACTAAAAATACGAAAGAATCTTGTTTTATCAATCTTCACGTCATGTAAAAAGTTACATGGGGATTATTAAATTTTCATTTAATTTCATTCACCAAGATAATAATAAAAACACAATGTATATCAATAAAATTTATTAAAATGATAAGAAAAATATTTCAAATACTTGTAAATAACAAAAGCGTACTTTAATGTTATAATCAATTAGCTAGTTTAAAAATTAAAAAGCGAATTGAAAAGTTGTACATTTAAGTATTTAAATATTAAAAACGCTTGAGTGAAATTTTCTTTCAATGATACAATATGAGGTATTTATTTCGAATCTCTATCCGCATAATACTGTCTCTACTTCTTCCCGAGTTGTATTCAGTGCCGGCGTTAGGGGGGGGGGGGGCGTGATGGGGCGATGGCCCAGGGCGACAAATTCTAGGGGGCGCCAAGGTCTGAAGTTGGAGTCTCTTGCCTCTCCTGGTGCAAACCCTCCAGGTGCATATGAATATTTTTCATTGAGATTTTTTTTAGATGGATTTTTTGAGGGTTTGTGGTCGAGGAGCGACTCTAACGATATCGTTAGAGTCGCTCCTCCTTTACTTGGGATCAGCAAAAAACTAACACTTGATATTGCTTCCCTGAAGTGGGCGCCACAATATTTTCACCCGGGGTGTCAGTGGCCCTTACGCCGGCACTGGTAGGATTCAAATATAATATAAATAATTATAACATAATCAATCACATGTAGTTACTATTTTATTAAATTCCCCATTATCATCATCATCAGATAAAATAACTGCATAGCTATTCTTCAGAGACGCAATTTGACTTTGCAGCGTTCGCAGGCGAATCTCAGCCATTTCAAAATTCTCTTGCAAATTGTTGATTTGTAGATTCATTCGTTGCCGAATCTGAAATTGGAAAACTGTTTAGTATTGTAATTAATTTTATATTAAAAGGAAATTGTTAATAGGGAACCAAGTATCTTATAGTATCTTATTGAGAGAGTTTTATGAAATGTAGGATTTTCAAGCTATAAAATATTATCAAATTATAAGAATCCGTTTAATAGATTATTTTCTAGTCTAATTACGTCAGAATAGGGTTAAAAAAGACATATCAATACAAGAATGGACAGATAAAATTTTTCTTTAATTTTTTCGGATTCAATTAGTAATTAGTCAAGATTAAATATTCTCTGATGTAATAGGTATGTATCTTTATATATAACTCACTTCTTACATAGTCGCCCATGTTATTACTATTATAAAAGTTATGTTTTCGCTCTTTTAACAAATTACATATTCGATTATACAAAAACTATAATATTACCATATAATTGTGTAGCGTATAATTTTTAAATTGCTATTTTTAATACATATCATAAAGACCAATAACATTATTAAAATTGAGTGGAATTTATAATTTATTGTGTTTTAGTGAACATAAACTGTTTTGTACCGAATAAAGATTTAAAAAATGGAACTGTGGAATAGAACTAAGTTTACTTTTTAATACGAGTTGTATTAGGATGACTGCATCAATGACATCCATACAATTTTAGACCATTATTAGAAAAACATTATCCACGTTCACCAAATTAATATACATCTACTCATACAAATAATAGTAGTTTGTGAATTATTATGTGAATTGTAAGGAATAGAGCTTAGCCAGATGCTACGCGATGTTATCTGTTCCGTGACATTTTAGTATTGGCACAGATATAATACTACACTAGTATTGGCATAATCGATGCGAATTTATAAATTATACCGGATCGTGACACGACGGGACTGCAAATGCTTCTGTTTAATTAAAGCCCTTTTTCAAAGTACTACATGCAATTTAACCACTTAATTTGTGACAGAATGAAGGATATCTTTACCGTCGAGTTGTTCTCTTTTTGGTTATACTCGAACATTTCAGAAATGTTCTTTGATGCTGCAGATTTTTCAGTAAGGTTTGTAAGTCAGTAAATATTTATTTATTTATATTTTGAATTTGTTTTCTTTAATACTTTGAATTCTATGGTTCCAAATATTCTTTTTCATGTGTAGATATTAATGAAAAAGTGGTAAGTATCAAAAATAAACATAACAATAACTATACCTATTGGAAATCTAACAATAGCTTAATAACTACCTATACAAAGAATACATAAACGTTATATTTATTTATCATAGCGTAAAAATTAACCAAACGATGTATTAAAAAGTCAGTCATCGCTTTTTATAACAATTTATCTTTAATAGTAATAAGTAACTAGTTACATCGAAATTAAACTGTTTGGAGATTTTATAGATAAGTAAAGGACCTTTAATAAAACGTTGGATACAGATATTGTTAACATGAAGATAACCATTTGTTGGTTGTCTGGAAAAGATTACGCGACATTAGATCGC
This sequence comes from Colias nastes, assembly GCA_907164665.1. Taxonomy (NCBI): domain Eukaryota; kingdom Metazoa; phylum Arthropoda; class Insecta; order Lepidoptera; family Pieridae; genus Colias; species Colias nastes. The sequence continues at coordinate 40,589 of CAJQZM010037308.1, read as the reverse complement.
ATGAGATTACAGGACTAAAATTATTTATGAAGCAAATGGCAGAATGCATTTAATTATTAAATATAAAAACAGGTAATAAAATGTAATCTTTGAACAAATTTCTTTATACGGATTCACAAGTTAAACTTTTATTTAGTATAAATTAATAATCAATAGTTATGAAACTTTAATTAACTAGTACCTAATAATTAATAAAGGTTATGTCAGAGAACTAAAAAGTTCTGTGCCAGCCTGCGCTTAGCCAGAGTGGTGGATTATGGTCATTATGATCATTAGAGCTTTCTGTAATCAGGGAGCACACTACTACAGTATGGCGTAGTCAAATATTTTTATTGAAGTGAAACATCTTTAGGCGCGTTGAGAGAATTTAAAGGTCGCGGCATGGCAATACCGTCATGTCATGGAGTAAGGCGATGTTTTTGGTATCTTTGAATCATGCCAAAGAAGTTTCACTTCTGACACGTGTGTCGGCACACACGCTCTTTTTAATTTAATTATAATATTAAACTTTTAGCTGCATATTTCAACATGAAACTTCTCTGCTATTAGAATTGATCCAGCAATTAAGAGTGTTGTTAAACTTGAACGTTTATTAGCTAAGTCATGGCAAATGTATGTAAATGTTAAAAGTATAAATCAGATCAAGTAGAATTTAAGGTCAGCACTTGTCGTTTATGAACAATACGGAATCACAATAAAAAGCAATATTTTAATGGTTTAATTTAACAAAAGACAAGGCACCTAAAACTTTTTTTGTGTTCACATAGGAAAGGAATCGATGTAGGTAATTGAAAAGATACATAAATAATAATCTTTCTCTTTTAATATATTACTAAAAAATCCATCAAACTCTACGTATGAGTATATACTACACACGGACAAACGCACACATACTTACATATAAGCACCCACTTTCATACGCACACATGGATCCACAGTCACAAATGCGCTCACATGCACACAGGCACACGTGCACATACACGCACACTAACACGCAATTAATAGCTTACAAAAACAAAAGCTTTCCACGACCACAGAATAGTAAATAATAGGTTGCCACGACTCACCTCGTCCCGCTCCTTCTGGCACGCTCTGCACTGCGCGCGGCTCTGTATCAGCTGCCGCTCCAGCTCCGATATCTGGCTCTGCATGTACCGCCGCATAGACTCAGAACGTTCCTTATTGCGCGTTAACGTTCTGGAACTTTCCACGCGCATCTCGTCCAGGTCCTTGATGAGGATCGCGCATTCGGACGCCTTTTCTTTGTAACGGGTCTCCAGCTGTACCAGTTTCTCTTCGAGTCGCAGCACTTTACATCTGAGAAAATGAAAATCGATGCAATAAAATAGTTTTAGAGCAGCCTTGTGAGAATGAAATCCCTGAAAGCTTTTTGATAATATTTTTAACGTAAATTTTCGATTTGCATCGACCTATGCAAATAAATAACACTGATGTGACTCAATAATATTATAAACGTAATAGCGCATAACGTAAAATTATTATTGTCAACGGAAGATTAAAACTCTACAATTCTAAAAAAATATTTTAATTGAAAATTACAAAATTACAATCAAATCACTTACTTCAAATCATCCACATTATTGTTTAATACGGCTATATCTTGGTTCTTTACATCCAACTCCGATTTAATTTCTTTACTCTCTTCGATGAGCTTCGTTTTTTCAATCTTTTCAGCATTTAGGTTGTTTACCGCTATAACAAGCTGAAAGAAAGATAACAGCTAAAATTTATCTGTTTGTTCTCTCAGGATTTTCGGAACATTCAATACATTAGCGGAATTATAGATTGCTGTGAACTTGAAGCACTAAAAAAAGATATTTGTAAATTATAATAAATATTTCGAATATTTCTTAATACCTTTCAAAAAATTATAGCCCCGATTTTTTTAACCCATAAAAAAACTTTGTCATGATAGGTACATATTTATCTTCTCAATTTCTCCTTAATTTTTACATAAGTTTTAACTTAGGTTAAGGATAATAAATTATCGAACATAACATCAAGTCAAGTTGGGATTCATAAAAAAATTTTCCAACATAACAGTTTTAAACTTCGAGGAAAAATGTAACGGAAACATTTTGCATTAAAAAAACTATAATAAATATGTGCAACTGTATTTTCAAGAAAACCCCTGATAAACGTGGTGTCTCCGTACGGAAGATAATTTGTCATACACAAGATTATTATTTGCATTAGGGGTTTTTCGGAAATCGATTTATTTTTATTCATAATCATATTTATCATTCGGCATTCAAGGTCATTGATCAGTTATAAATTATTAGTATTTATCTGTATTAATATTATTAAGGTAGGTCATGTCATTAATTATAATGTATTTTCTAAATAAATGAAAATGAATTGACAAAATATATTCTGCTAAGCGTAAAACTCTCGAGTGGCTCGACCAATCAAGACAATTTTTTTAACGTGTTTGTTAAGGCTCAATGATGGTTCTTAAGGAGAGAAAAAAAAGAATAACACTTTTCTTTTCACTCTGTTCGCGAGAAGTATGTAAGCTATATATACGACGGGCGAAGCCGGGGCGGAACGCTAGTCCTTTAATATAGGCGTTTCTCATACCGCGCCATCTAGTCTGCACATGAGTTAGTACTAGAACTTAGAGGTATAAGTACTTTATATATTTGTATTAAAATTCAACTTTCAGTTGTGCACCACCTACTCCGTTTCTCTGCAGCTTTCCTTTGCTGTGGTTGTCTGGCAGAAATCGCTCGAAGCGATAAGACCGCCCTCTGTACTTGTTCAACTGTACTTTGCTGTATAATTGTTTTATCCTCTCTTTTTGTGTACAATAAAGAATTTTTATTATTATTAGGTTTCTCATCTCCATAATACCCGGGTACCACCATATTATTATAAGCATAACACGGATAGAGCTTTGTCATATATTTTTGCTGCAGGAGGTTGAACCCCCCCATACTAAACTCACCGATAATATAATACTACATAATAAACTCTTTGGAGTAATGCATGAAATATGATGAAAAAAAAAATGAAGATTCGAAAAATATTTGAATATTATTATGTCCCTTTGTATGATACCATTATGAACGAAAGAGTTATTTGAGGATACTTATGTAGGTTCTTACAGGTATTTACTACAAACTAACAGTTACTTTTAGTGATATTAATTATTACTTACTTAATATTATTATAATATGTAAAGGATTGAATTAAAATATATAACTATATATAATATCTAAGTGTAATATTATCTGTGACAATATCACAAAATGAAAACAATTTGATTTATATATTTTTATATTCATAATTCTTCAAAGTTACAAAGTAGAGTCCTATCTAGTGAATATTATAATACTAATTATTATTTATTGTATTTTTTTTTCCTTTACTTCTAATAATAGTCATATGTAACTGTCCATTACTCATATGCTAATATCTTTTTGTGTGTGTTTTAATAAGAATAAACAATATGACTAGGTGACGGGTTAAAAAACTACGAAAGTATTTATTATAATAATAATCGCTTTTTACGTGGTAAATAAGAATATTTACCACGTAAAAAGCGATTACCTACTCCCTACTAATATATTATAAATGAGAAAGTAACTCTATCGGTCTGTCTATCGGTTTGTATGTCGGTTTGTCTATAATTCGCCTAAACCACAGAATCGATTTGGATGAAATTTGGTACCTACTCATATAGTTGGAGACCTGAGAAAGGACACGGTTTTATCTCGGAAATTCCCCCAGGTTTTTCTTTGACAACATGAGGCGGAAACCTAGAGATAAATAAATAAAATAAATACAGACCTTCTCTTTAACTTTTTGAAGTTCTGTTGAAAGCTGGTGCGAGCTTTCTTCAGCCAACTTTTGCAGCTGCCTTGCTTCTTGCAGCTGTATTTGAGCACCTTTTAGCAAATCTGGTAAAGGGGCCAATTCTTGTAGCTTCTCCTGGAATTGCATCTGTAAGAAAATCATTATTTTAATATGACGCAAAATTGTAAAAATGTATTTTAAAGACAGTAAACATGGTGATGGAGGATGTCGAGATGACGTAGGTACTTACTATTAAGATTTATTTTATAATATGTTTTTCTACTAATCGATATCTATTACATAATACATCTAGTTAAAAGTAGTTATGACTAGTATTAAGTAATACATAGTTTTCTTATTTTGATAGTATTAAAATGCCGATCTCTTACCTAGAGAGTAGTAATGTGCAAAAGTGCGATTTTATCTAATCTATTTTAATTTACCAAAATTTGCATTTTATAAAAAAACAAGCGGTCCACCCCGGTTTCGACCGTGGTACATATTTCGCAATAAAAGGTAGCATATGTTCTTTCTCAGGGTCTAAAGATTTTCTGTGCCAAATTTCATCAAAATCGGTTGAGAGGTTTAAGCGGGAAAGCGTAACAGACAGACAGACAGACAGAGTTACTTTCGCATTTATAATATTATAGTAGGGATAACACTATCATACCTTCATTTTTTGTATTTCTATTTGTATTTGATCGGAAACTTGTTTGTTGTCATATTCGATTAAATCCAACTGCCGTTTCAGTTCCTCAACTTGCTGTTGTGCTTGAAGATACTGTGGTCAATGACAAATTATGAATACTTAGGTGAAACCTATCATTATCAATAAACTGTGAGCCGGTTATAAATCCCATAATATATTATTTGGTAGCGACACGAATGAAAATGAAAATGTTATAAGTAACAAAAACTCAGCGACAAGAGGGAGGAACTATATTGCTACAGCATCACAAATGCTGAATAAGAAATATTGTAGTATTTTTGAGTAGTAGTTTTAGAAAAAACATCAGTGCAAAAATGATCTTGCTTGCTTCGATTACATATTAAGAACACATAATATTTATAAACGTTCCAATCTACGATTAATTAATTCGTAGGTTCTTATAAAAATTTCTTTATTATTTCAATGTTACTTTTAAGCTTTGTAATGACGCACAGTTTACTAATACTTCAATCAATAATATTTTTATATGCAAAAAATCTTCTAATCAATTACAGTTTCGATAAAAAAGGAATGTTTACATTAATTTAGTTTTCATCTTAGTATTAGCTTAGCTTAGCTTTATATAAGTACATTTTTATTAATAGATGTTATATCTCTATCACTTTAGTTTGTATTGTATTTATACTTATTATTGACTAGCTGTGCCCCGCGGTTTCACCCACATTGCTCCGCTCCTGTTGATCCTAAGGTATACATATATAGCCTATAACCTTCCTTGATAAATGGGCTATCTAACACCGAAAGAATTTTACAAATCGGACCAGTAGGTCCTGAGACTAGCACGTTCAAACAAACAAACAAACTCTTTAGCTTTATAATATTAGTATAGATATAGACTAGGTACACTCAAATTTACCTTAATTCGATAATCTTGTAACTGTTCATTTTTCTCAGTAATCGTAACTTTCATTTCTTCAGCCTCTTCTTCCATGTCTCTTAATTTGTTTTTCAAAGTTGTAACTTCTTCGTTTGATTTTTTTCGTGAGTCCTAAAACGTTTTAAGATGTCGTACGGAATAATATGATAAACTAACACTTACAATGTAAGGCATATTAACTGCAAACAGGCTAATTTGATCAATTTCATAAAATTAGGTCCATAGGATTTTCCTGATTATAAGGCCAAAGTATTTGACCTGAATATAAATTGAAGCTTTAAATGCGAGAATTTGCAGGCGCCCAGTAGAAAATAGCACAAAATAAGATCACAAATAACATTATATCCACTAAGAAAAAGTTGTCTTTCAGCAGACTATAAGAGCTGTGAAATCACTATTGTAATAGTTATTAATTTATTATCTAATCACAACATAGTATTAAACAAAGTCGCGGTCGCTGTCTGTCCGTTCATAATATGTATGCTACGCAACGGATTTTGAAACGGATTTTTACAGATAGAGTGATTCAAGAGGATAACATTGTTACCAATTTGTTACCTACATTTTACAAAGCGGACACAGATAGA
>CAJQZM010037308.1:12931-26965 GCA_907164665.1 Colias nastes | reverse complement strand
CGAGCGAAGCGAGCAAGTCACGTCAGCGGCCGGCGTAAATATTCAAATAGGTAGTGAGGAGCGAAGCGACGAGCGTGTTAACTCTTGAACAGAAGCGACTTTAGGGCGATTCCCACTCAAACAAAAAAACTACGTAGGTTAAAAACTATTAAAACTACGTTAAAAAAAACCGACTTCAAAAACAGAAAAGTAGGTTCTTATTTTTAGTGCCGAAAGCATAATGAATTTGATTTTAAACGAAGCTACTAAAAAGACTGAAGTTTTCAATATGTAATAATATACACATCTTCACACATTTATTGAGTGAATGAGCCAATCCTTCACGCTTTATAAGCGTAGGACTTACACCAAGAGTAGTGTAGATTTTGTATCGAAAATAGCCAATTTTTTGTATCGCGAATAATGTTATTGAATTGCAAGTAGGTAGTTCTTGTATCGAAATAATCTTAGTTCTTGTATCAAAAAATAGCGTAGTTTAATAAGTGTTTAGTGCTTGGCACCGACTTCAAACCTATAATTATTTTTTACTTTTCCGTTTTTGAAGTCGGTTTTTTTAAAGTAGATAGTTATTTTTATAGTGTAACGATATCTTATTCGATACACCCTTTGACTGTAGTCCTATGGCTTTCAGTTAGATATTTTTAGTGCCGAAAGCATAATGAATTGGATTTTAAACTACGCTACTAAAAAGACTTGAAGTTTTCAATATGTTTTATACATCTTCACACATTTATTGTCTTGAACAGTTTATTATGAAAAGTCACCGCTATTGATTAGACACCTCAAATAAATAAAATTCGGGATCACGTTTCAAAAATTAACCAATTTTTGAATAAATAATTTATAAGCAGTTTCGTTTGACTGTAGAATCGCTGTTAGCAGATGTAACAAATGGACAGGAAATTCGAATGCATTTTCAAATGTCTGAAGATTTCTGCCCTGGGATGAGCCGCGAGCTGCTTGCAGCTCGCGCACCACGCACCCTCGAAGGTGGACAGCCCCCCGGAATAGAAAACATTTGAATGGGAAATTTATAAGCACTTCCGATTGACTGTGGAATCGCTGTTAGCAGATAATAACAAATTGACGGGGAATTTTAATGCATTTTCAAATGACTGGAGATTTCTGCCCTGGGATGCTTCCGCACTACGCTCCCTCGAAGGTGGACAGCCTCCCGGAGTGGAAAATACTTGAATGGGGAATTTATAAGCATTACCGACTGACTGTAGATTCGCTGTTAGCAGATGTAACAAATGGACAGAAAATTCGAATGCATTTCCAAATGACTGCCCTATTGCTTCAACCCAGGGGCAAAAGGGGCTCGCGGGCTGCTTGCAGCCCGCGCACAACGCACCAGCTAGTAATATTATAAAGCTGAAGAATTTGTTTGTTTGTTTGAACGCGCTAATCTCGGGAACTACTGGTCCGATTTGAAAAATTCTTTTGGTGTTAGATAGCTCATTTATCGAGGAAGGCTATAGGCTATATATCATCACGCTACGACCAACAGGAGTGGAGCCACGGGGGTGAAACCGCGCAGAGCAGCTAGTATCAATATATAAATGCTGTTAAAAACAATGTAATACAAATTTCTTCATCCTTGCAGGGAATCTTGAAGCGCACCCTCCCGAGAAGATGGTATAGGATTATGCCAACAACCCCACGGGAGACGCGGATTGACTTCTGTGACGACTACATGGCAGAGACACCACCCAACAGGTACTTCCGAGGAAGGCCTGAAAGCCCCATGTATGTTGAACCTGTCGCTACGAGGAATTTCTTTCGGGTAAATATTTTTTTGTACATTGTAGCTATTTTCAACTTTTCAATATAAATGTTCATAAATACCGTGTATTGTTACATAATACTTTATTACAGTACAATAGACCCATTGTTAGTGACTTCCTCTTCTTTTCAAACTAATCATTACTGTATACTTAAAATGAATTGAATTTTAAACTAACTTTTATTGTTCTAGAAATGGAATCAGCTATCTCGTCTGCAGCGGTCCTTGGTATTGGCGATACTAATACTGATCGCGATATTTTGCTTCATGTACGGCCTATCAAGTGCCATCTCACCACCGCAGCCTTTAGGACCTATAGTAAGTAAAACAAGTCATCTTGAAGACTTGCTAATTGATTTACAATGATGCCAGCTTGTGATTTTCTCTTTTGTTGGTTGGTATTTGACTTTATTATGTTTTTAGCACTTGCCAATGAAAAACTCCAACTCAAGCAGCTTGTTGAATAAAATGAAGAAAGCGGCCATGGCCTCAGCAAAGGATAAGAAGGGTGTGGTTCTGTATGAGACTGATTTCAGCCAAAGGCCTATTTTCGCTGGTAAATAAATAGTTTTTTCATTGATTAAATTAATTTCATACTAAATTACGAAGTACTAATGAGAATTTGTTTCAGGACCGTCCAATGCTCAGCAGTATGCAGTGGTGCAGAGTTTCAAGCACGCCTGGAGGGGTTATAAGGAACTTGCTTGGGGACATGATAATTTGAAACCGGTTTCAGGAACACCTTACGATTGGTTCTCGCTAGGATTGACGATTATTGACAGTCTTGATACAGCTTTTATAATGGGCTTGATGGAAGGTAGATAGTCAAAATTATAACATTAATAATAATTAATACCTAACTATCATTAATATTTAATATTTTTCACAGAATATGAAGAAGGTCGCGAGTGGATTAAGAACGAACTGGTATTCACAAAGAACAAAGATGTGAACTTCTTTGAAACAACAATTCGTGTTCTGGGCGCTTTGCTGACTAACTACCATTTTACTGGCGATAACATGTTTCTTGAGAAAGCTGTAAGTAAAGAAATTTCTTTGGACAAATTAGATCAATATTGAATTGTTATTGTAATATGCTAATGTTTCGTTTTGTCCGCAGAAAGATCTTGGTGAGCGTCTCATGACTGCCTTCGCATCACCATCCGGTATACCGTACTCCGACGTGAACCTCGGTGCTCGTACCGCTCATGTACCGGAGTGGTCCCACTACAGCACTACCGCTGAAGTCAGCACGGTCCAACTGGAGTTCCGTGAACTCTCCCGTGCTACCAATAACCCGATTTTCGAGGTAAGTTTTCTAAAAAAGCATTTTTAATTATTGTGATTCCCTTTTTTAACGATGCCTATAACTATGATCCTTACTGATATAATAATGTATGCGAAAGTGTGTTTCTTTGTTTATTGTGTTGTATAGCAACAAAGCGATTGTATGGTATAATTTTTGTGGCTGGATATAATGAGGAGGATATTGGGTACTTTTTACCGTGGTGAAATATGTATCTCATTCCCGTGGTAATTTATAGCGGGCGAAGTTGCGGGTGAAAAGCTATTGTTTTCATAAAATATGAATTTCGTCATTTCAGATTTAATTATATTTTCTGTCATCCTTATTATGTTTCAATTCACTATGCAATGCGAGGTGTTCTATAAATAGGGTGTGGTACCCCCTCGCTGGAGGGTGGGGTGGGCAGTTGTCCCGGCAACAGCCTATATGCCTAGATAGTATAAGGCTGCATCCGGGAAGATTCTAGACCGGGCATGCGTTGTATAGTTAGGTCATCCGCGCAGGACCCAGGTATTGACGTAATGCAGGTTTGCACTGAGCATGCACCAATTTATTTAGGTCACCGGGACTGCAGATTGCGTCGGTAACATCCTTGTTTATTGGGTGCGGCAGGACGCATAATGTTGTAGATGGAGCGTCTGTGCTCTCTGCGCATCTGCATTGGCCAAAGCAACCAATAGCGTGCATTTATTAACAACCAATCAGATTTCCGTTCCATGAAATCTTATATCTGGGTCACGAGATCCTGGGAACCCCGACCATTTTGCTCTGAGCTCTCGAGCTGCAGTGATCTTAACGTTTTGCGAAATTTTTATTGAAGTGTTATCGGATTTAAAAAAGCGATTAAACGTTTTTAAAGTGCTTCGGATATATCCGCGTATTCATTTATAAAGATTAATTTCACTTTTTAAGGATAATTTCCGAATTTTTTGTCCAAGATGTTAGACATGGCGCGCACTTGCTTTGCGATTATACTATTGTTTTTTTACATGTTCGCGCTGATTGCTATTGCTATGGCGATTTTGTATAAACTTTCGCGTTTTTAATTCAATTTAACTTGAGTACTTATCGTCTTACGTACGGACCCATGATTGTTTTTCAAAATGTCTCTTACGAAGAATTGTTTGTTCATAAACTTGCTCCTTCTTACGGTATGTATTCAAAATGCCGAGACGTATTTAATCGTAATTGTTTTTGCGTTGCAATTGGATATTAAATTTTTATAAAATTTCCTTTGTTCTATTTCTGGAATAAATGGTGTTTTAGTGCGCAGGCGCGCAAAAATCTATCGATTACAATCGAAGTTTTTGTCGTAGGACGCAGCGGCGGCTGTATCGGAGAAGATTCACCAGCTTCCGAAGAAACATGGCCTGGTGCCGATCTTCATCAACCCGAACACCGGACACTTCCTGCCTCATGCTACCATCACTCTTGGGGCTCGTGGCGACAGCTACTATGAATATCTTCTGAAACAATGGATCCAAACTGGACAGACCATTAACTAGTAAGTATCCTTTGCATTTAAGGTCAATAATTTCAGCCGAACACTGGTGAGTTTGCAGCATGAACAGCAAGTTGCGATAAGTATATTTTTAATTTTAGACGGTACGATCTTCGCGAAAAATTTATCCTGGTCTTGAAGATAAAACAAATCTTGACCGAATGTCCGGAAAAACGGTCTCTTAATGAAAACTTAGTAAAATGAGGTTCAAATAAAAACTAGATCAATGCCCTTTTTCAAAATTATTTCAAGAAACTCCTCAACTGTTGATTCTGTTGTTTTTGCTTAGTATTGACAAATAAATAAATGAATTTCTTATACAATTTCAGTCTCCGGGATGACTACTTGACGGCTATAGAAGGGGTTCGTGAGTTCCTGGCGCGCCGCTCCGTTCCAAACAAGCACCTGTTCATCGGAGAACTCACTGCGGGATCAGAGGTAAAATAAAAGTTAAAAGTTTGTTGGCCCCTTCCTTTGCTTTGTTTTTTTTTTTCAGTTTTATTCGGGAACGCAGTAACAGGTTTTTGAAAGAATTGGGAAGGAATTACAATTCGGAAACTAAATTTCAAATTTTATCGCGATTTCTTTTTTTAACTTATAGTTGGGATTGAAATAAAAATTTGTACATAAATATAACTCTTCTAGATTTAAAAATCTTGCTTCTTGGTGGATTGGGACCGCAGTGGGGTACTTACTTGAGCCTAACCATTTTGTCAATGAATTTTTTACGTATTTTACAAAAAAATGGTACAAATGAAAATGCAAATTATGAAGCTACAATACGGCAAATAAACAAATCAACAAAAACTTTACCATGCCACTTCTAGTTTACAAACAAAACTTGTCATATTTTAAGTTTTTACTTCTGGCAATTGTTAGGTGTTTTATTTTTTTGCCTACCTGACTTGTTCTTCTCTAATATGCTCGAGAACAAAACATATTGATTCAAAGTAGGCTTACAATAACCAGGCCTTCAACCCGAAGATGGATCATCTTACCTGTTTCTTGCCGGGCACTTTGGCGCTGGGCCATGCTAATGGCCTACCCGATTGGCACATGACCATGGCTGAGGAACTTATCAATACCTGCTACCTGACGTATGCTGTGCACCCCACATTCATGGCTCCGGAGATCACTCACTTCAATATTGTAAGTACTTTTATTGGTCCTTTAAGTTCGAAATTTTTAAGGGCTTTTTGGTGGCTTTGCTTAATTATATTTGTTTATCAGTACGAAATCTGTTGTAATAATATGTATAAATATTTCTAGAAACGCAAAAAAAATTTTTTTAAGAAATTTTTTGATGTTTTTTTTTATTATTGAACCATTTATTAAACATGTAATTAAATAGACAATTTAAAATTTCCAGGGTAGCGGCACCGAGGACATGTTCACCAAGATCGCTGACGCTCACAGCCTCCTGCGCCCGGAGTTCGTTGAGAGCCTCTACATCATGTACCAGCTGACTGGCAACACCACCTACCAGGACTGGGGATGGCAAGTGTATATGGTAAGTAGTGGTTTGCTAATTTTTAATGGGAAAAAAATTTTTATTGGAAAAAAAAAGCACTGGGAGACGGAAAAAATGTTTTTAGGAAAAAATTGGGATCAGCAGTCAAGTTAATGGGGAAACTCACAAAATAACGTGAGAATTTTTTTTTCTAAAAAAAAAGTGATTTTAAGATTCTACGGTGTATTAAAAAACAGCGTCCTTAAATAAATAAAGGACACTTACAAAATGCTAAAATAATGTTTGATCTGGTAAGTTCTGGATGTTTTGAAGTTACTTAGTACCAATACACATTCAAACAATTTATTTATTTCTAACACATTAATTAATTTAACCTATTATTGCAGGGTATCGAGAAGTACGCTCGCGTCGCCAAAGGCTACACATCGGTTACCAATGTGAAGACTGACAAACCGGCGCCAAAGGACATGATGGAGACCTTCTTTCTCTCCGAGACTCTGAAGTACCTGTACCTGCTGTTCAGCGATGATAGGTCAGTTTTTATAAAAAAAATGTGTAGGTGATTTTGTGCCTTTTGAAACGCCTGGACCGATTTTGATGATTTTTTTTAAGTTTGTAGATGGAATGGTTTAGATTAAAAAAGTCAGTGTCTAACCGGGTGCAGCCGGGGAAATCAGATTGATAAGATTTTTTTTGGAGTTTTAATTTTTTTTACTCAAATTTGTTTTTATTTGTGCGAGGATACATTAAAATACATTTTTATTTCAATTTTTCATATGCGTATTTTACGATAATGATTTTTTTAAATTACTGAATCCTTAATAATTGTATGTTTGTGTATTACAGATTCGCCCTTGACCTGAACAAGTACGTGATCACCACCGAGGCCCACCCTCTGCCGATCCACAAAGTTTAAACTGAGATTGACACGATAACAGAGAAACTGACGACCCACGCTCGTTATATGGCCTAGTTTAATTTAGATGTACTCTAAGATAATTCAATATTTAATCCTATAGGTAGGTGTAATTTTAAATAAACCATGTTTATATTATTGGGAGTAGGCTTGTTTTTGAGCTTCAAACCAATTTTGTCTGGTGGTAAGTGTTTACTTTTGTAATTATCACCAGATATTGTGTTTGATTTCCAATTGAGACTAATAAAATCATGGTCTGGCTTAGCAAAGGTGGCTTGTCCTTGAAATACTTAGAGATACTAGCGGGCAAGACCTACACTCGCATTGTCATGGCCCAATAATATAAAATATGGGTGTTATAGTATTGGCAATTATATACGCTTATCGATGTTATAGGTTAATTATGGTAGCTTTGGCTACTTGTAGTGAGAGGCGAGTATTAGTTACCCCTGGGCCACCCTCGCACCGGGGAAGTTACCACACCCCCACGCACTCGCCGTTGGTGACGACTGTACTTGTACGACTGTCACTGTACGGGTGGGGGGCTGGTGGCCCATCCCCTCCCCATCCTTTCCTCTCCCATCCTCAACTCGCCCATTATTTCTTCTCCCATCCTTTCTTCTCCCATCCTATCCTATCCTCGTGCTATCCTCAATGTCCCATCCTATCCTTGCCTCTCCAACTTATCCTATTATGCCATCCCATCCTCTCTTTCCGACCCTATTCCGTTTTTCTCCATCCAATCTTCTCTTCCCCATCCTATCCTCCCTTCCCCATCCTATCCTCCCTCCTCATCCTATCCTACCTTCCCCATCCTATCCTACCTTCCCCATCCTTTCCTCCCTTCCCCATCCTGTCCTCCCTTCCTCATCCTATCCTCCCTTCCCGATCCTATGTTCCTAATCCCAAATAAGCGTATTACGTATCCACTCATCTATATGTGTGAGCATCAAATAACATAACATACGGGTGCAAGTTATGCTATTCGTTTGCTAACTTGTTACAAAAAAGGAAAAAAAAAACAAAAAAAAATTATGTTTTATTTGTCGAAGCCTGCTTTGCCTTCTTCTCTTCAAGAAAAGAATTGGTTTCAAGCGCTGGCTATTAATGTGTATTCATTTGCCAATTTGCAATTTCGTTAGCGGTTTGGTGTTATAATTAGTTACTTATTCACTGTAATATATTTTGTAAATTGTATATTGTATCACATTGTTATAATCATGAGTCTTGGACTGTTGTTGTTACTTTTAATGTGTAAAAAGATTTCTATTTTCTTACGCTGGTCTGTTTTGATAAATCATTAATTATATGGTTCATTTTGTATAGACGATTTCTTCCATTTGAATTAGTTCTAAGACTTTTGATATTTAATTATTTATGAACGTATTAAGTTTTATACTTGGAGTAATGAAATACAATATACTACTTTTATATAATTTTTGTTATTCGTAGCCAAAAATATACATTTATTACTTGATTAGTTCAATTAGACAATTAATTTTAGCGACAATTTGGTATGTAATAAAATTCTGCTTATTTATTTTAAGTTTTAGGTTAAGATTAGAGTTGTTGTACTATCATACAATAATTCCGACCTTTGCAAAAATTCACTATAATGGCAATACTACAAAACTAATGTATTCTTCCTTCCCAGGACAATAACATCTAAAGGTATAAGTTATAACAGTTGATCCTTTTCGACCGTAAACGATGACCATACGCATTTATTACTAGTGTCAAAAAAAAACACCATGAGGTATATTTGTAGTATTGCCGAATTGTTATTTAGTGTGTAGTATCTATTTATCTAGTGTCATAATACATATATCTATATAGTTAGCGTTGACTGCCTCTATAGTCGCGGGTTCAAGTCCCGGGTCGGGCCGTGGATGTTTTCACTTCTCTGCTCAAAAATTATTTCCTATATCTGAATGTTCGTAGATTGCAATACAAAAAAAAAAAAAATAACAAAAAATAAAGGCGTCAAGAGTCGGGTCAAATTAGGTTAGGTTAGTTTTTGGCGGTATTAGTGCACCCCCGTGCGTCGGACGGCACGTAAAGCATTTGTTCCGTTACCTGAACTCTCCGGACTGTCGGATTACCGACGGATCGGATTGAGTGACGGACCTTAGAAGGAGACAAAAGCGACTGAATTAATACGCTGGGATTTCCCCAAGCGTTTAATCATATAATTGTAAGTAATCGTAGTATGCTTTGCTTCTTATGAGCCCTCTTTACAATCGGCAGCGTTGGACGAGTAAAGACAATCACGATAGTGTATTAGGTCTAAATATCTATGATTGGTCGTCATTGTAGATATTTATTCTTACTCGCGCCGTACTGGCGGCAAACGTCGACGATTGTTGAGCCAACACTCTCGGTTGTGAAGAGGGTACATTATTTATAATTGCCAATACGTTTACGTAATATGTTAACATAGATTTAGGTGTATCTCATGGCTCTGTCAAACGGAACGCGTACTTAGCGCGCGTCAGTGCGCTAACCTGACGCCGCGCTCTGATGCGTTGTATCTGGCAAAGCCATTTAGTATTAATACGGGTTTACACCCACAAAAGCCAAATTATGTCGAACATTGATTGACAAATTAAAACTCACTGACACAGTAGAGTTGTAATATAATACTGAGTAATTTGTAGGACATGACCATGTTTCGGTAACCGTTTGAAATGTTACCGAATAACATTACTTACGGAGAGTTGAATTTTTACGTTACTTACTTCTTTGTGACATTACGTTAGTAAGGAATCATTTGTATCTGTATAGAAACTATGTTATTTAACTTCCCATTTTATCACGCTTAATTCCCAGTTCAAATTAAGTCCACTTTTATTTACATTTTTTTTAAGATTTTTGCATACATTTGATATATATTTTGTATTCAAATTGTTGATCGAAAATTTATGTACATAAATACCTGTTGCGATGCATTTTACACAATTGCTGTAGGAAAATTAGGGGTAGTGTACAGGCGCTGAATTTTCAGTGAATTTATGGTTTTCTTGTGTGTATGGTGCTTTGTTCTCTGAAAGTTATTGTAAAAGCTGCTGTTAACTTATAATGTTTTTCATGGATTTCTTTGTACGAGAGATGACATTATAATATTAAGTGTAATATGATTGAGATTTTTTTTGGTTTAATAACTAATTTCTTAACACGTTAATAAATTTACTCGAAATTCGGCGTATATGGTTAGAGCTAACTAAGATAAGAAGATATTTCGGTGCTCACTTACGCGTAGTCTAAAGTAAGACCTCAAGAGATGAGTTCCTCCTTTTAAATCCCGAACTCTTATGTACTTATTAAATTAATTAGGGGATACGATCTCTAAAACTTAAAACCATCCAGGTATGAGCTTAGCTCCCAAGTGGTTAACTTAAAACTGTAGTTAGGTTTAAATTTTATTAGTTAGAGGGTCAAATGCCAACGTCCAAGCACCGCGAATCCCTTGCTCATGCCTGATTTGCAACCACTTTCCTTTTAGCCAAATTTAATCTTACCTTTTTACGTTAAGTTTGTTATTTTGTATTATCATTAATTATAGTCATATCATGTCCATTTTAGTCACTTGACCAATGACAGTAAATGCATCGTAAATCTTTAATAGAAAGACATTGAAGACAATCGACAAACTAAGACTATAAGGATATTGGATATTTACTTATAAGAAACGATTAACAATACAATGTGGATGCTTTAAAGTTAGATAATATGTAACTATTATCATCGGACGAGACAAATATTTACCCGGATATACTGAAGCGCTATATTTGCCAATTATCTACGGATATTATAGTTAGATTACCTACATTCGTCCTTATGGAAAGAGTTTATTGACGTGCTGTAATAGATCGTCTTGATAGATAATACATAGGAGTATTTTATTGAATTGTATCAAGGGTGAATGTATGTAAAATAACTTTAGATGTAACGGACATTACATATCTCAAACGAAGTCTTATTCTATTTTGGTATATTATGTCGACTAGCAATTAAGATTTTCTTAATTATGATGGACTAATAGCATATTTGGCAATATTGCCTCGGGTTTTGCGATTCGCACAAAATCTATGGCCTATGTAAGGCAGTGCTGCATTTAACCATTGCGTCATTAACGTTTGGTAAAATCTTACACAATACATTAATATTAAAGTAGTTTTTGTGTCTATTTATGTAATAGTATAAGTGTCTCTGATATTATTGATGTTTTACGAGTATTCTTTATATGACGCGGTGTTGAGGGAAGTTGGAATGCGTACGAAATAAGGTAGACCGATCAATCTAGAGATTATCTTTCGTTGATTGGTGGAAAACAGGGATTCAGTGAGCAGTTAAAGATGGCACAATTATATTTAAATAAATGTTTATGTTATATGTTATCAGCTGTGCGGAATAACTCCGCATCATAATACTTAATAATATAGTAGATATGTGTGTCCTATAGTTTTAAGGAATCCGTCATAACCCAGGCCAGAGTCCATACCACGTAAGAAGTCCCACCGAGAGTATGGTCTAAATTTGACAGACAAAAGAAGAATTGAATGAATTACTAACTAGGCGTGCTTAAGAACTCACAGAAAACCTTGATACATGAAAGAGAAATGTTGCAATTGTTCTACATGTTTTAAATTCTCTTGGGGAAAATATAAAGAAAAATTAAGTAGCTGATAGGGCCACGTGTACGGACTTCTTTTGGTGACGTGGACTCTAGATAACATACAAACCTCATTATATGGCGGAGAAATCAATTAGATAAGTCCCATTAAGACATTAAATATTTTCAGAACCTCATGTTACATTCAATGTTACGATAACTTAATATGTGTTAGTATGATAAGAGATAATATTGGGATTGAAGTTAAATATTAACACCTATTCTTAATGATCAATTTCACTCTAACCAAGACGTCAGTGAGAAAGTACTGGAAAGATCATATTAGGAAAAAACTCGAGTTTGGTGTGCTAAGATGTTTTAAAAGTTATAGGTACGTTGTAGACGCTACAGTGGCAATATGGAAGTCAGGTAATTGCCTGACTTGGACGAGATGAAATCTGTTTAATGAAGTAGAGTGAAAGAGTGTGGCTTATAAACGGTCTTTAGCGGTGTAAAAATACAATGTTGTCGGTATATAACCTGTCTATGCATCGGATATGTCATCTATGGACTTAACTTCAATCCCAATACTAATAAACATGACTGTTGTAGCAATTAAATGGTTGTTTAGTCTTTCGTGAATCTATACTATGGATATTAATCGTTTAGGCCAGTATAATTTATTTTACACATCAATATTTTACGATTCCTTGATTATACTTGATGTAATACAGGCCTCAATGTTATTAATATTATATATTTTAGTCTTTATCTGCTAGCGGGAGTCCGAAAGTTTTATTATAAAAATTTAAAATTATAGAGAAATTTTTTGAAATTATAATTGAATTAAATTATCAACAGGACATAGACTTTAAAACGTACTTCGAAAATAATCACGAACTTACCAGAATTTACTAAGAATATATTATATTTTGATATTTCGGACTTCTGCAGCGTCATATTTTAAGTGTCTATATAAAGAAAAAATATTTTCTAAATCTATACTGTATCTTGTATCTTTGTATAATTTGTTTGCAATTTTTATTATTTTTATATAAAATGATTTAGTGGTATGAAATATAGTTGGCAAATATTTTTAATTCAGAAAGACTTTATTTGGTTAAGTTTTGTATACCAAAAATATAGAAATTGTGCACTGAAGATGACAAAATTAGTGTGAGGTGTGAGGAGATAGTCACTGTCTTCAGAGCATAGATGTGGATATTAAATTTATTTAACAAATTACTTGTATATTTGTAATTTTAATATGTTTTAGTCAATTATGTATATAATGTATGTTAAGTTACCATGATATTAGTTGTAATTTACATTACTATGTTTTGTTATACTTCTACTTTCAGTACAATATATTTTATTATACGATATTACTATTTATATTTAACAATGATGTTCCAAGCTATTTAAATACTGATTGTTTTATTGCAATGTTATGTCTACTGTTGTAGGTATATTAATTTATATTTACACTTATTTAATCATTTCTGTGTACAATTTTTATTGTATTTATTTAACTATACAATCTTGTCAATAAATATATCTGAATGTGCAAATATGTTTTTCATTTTATTGTGCTCTAAAAGTATTAATTTATCTAAAATTAATAATTATCCACACTGATCCTTAAATTAGATGTGCTTTTCACTATGAATATATAGCTAGTATAATAACATACATTATTGTTAAGAAAAAAAAAACAAGGCAAGACAAGCTATGGGCCACTTGCCTGTATACTAGGTACTTCATTTTAGTATATTTTTGTTTTACAAAACTAATAACAGTCTTCTATTAAAATTTTACTGAAAATAAATGTTAGCCTGTTTTTGAGAGTGATAATTCTTTAAAGGGTGATCAGTATATAATAATTATTATTATTCGTTGCTATATTTTAATCTGTAGGAATTTCAAATAAGACTGTGTTGGCAACAGAAGTTTGAAATTTAATTAAAATATAAATATTAAAATAAAAATAGTTTGTATAGGTATGGTTAGTCAGTAACACAATAATTCTGATAAGTATACCAAGCTATGCAAGATGGTATCCATAAACAAGAGATTTATCGATTATAAGATCAAAATAAAAATAAAAATCTATTTATTTTTAACAAATCATATTAGATCAAGAGCCCACGACGGCCAGACATTCCTTTCTTTAATAAAGTTGAAAGTTTCTCTGTATATGTCTCCGATAAAGATAAGAACGACTAGCGATTATCAAGTCTGGGTTGTGGTTACTTTGGCAGGAAACAGGTAGTAAGGGTGTATAAAATTGTACCTAACTTTCATTATAGTTTAAAAGCTAAATTTTATATATGTTACTTGGGGACCTATAAAAAGATGTTACCTTAAGAGCCAGACAGTTTTCATGGTTCTTACATCTAGCCAGACACATTTAAAAAATAACTAACATATCATCAAATTCAC
>CAJQZM010037308.1:0-12531 GCA_907164665.1 Colias nastes | reverse complement strand
GTGAATTTGATGATATGTTAGTTATTTTTTAAATGTGTCTGGCTAGAATCGGCTAGATGTAAGAACCATGAAAACTGTCTGGCTCTTAAGGTAACATCTTTTTATAGGTCCCCAAGTAACATATATAAAATTTAGCTTTTAAACTATAATGAAAGTTAGGTACAATTTTATACACCCTTACTACCTGTTTCCTGCCAAAGTAACCACAACCCAGACTTGATAATCGCTAGTCGTTCTTATCTTTATCGGAGACATATACAGAGAAACTTTCAACTTTATTAAAGAAAGGAATGTCTGGCCGTCGTGGGCTCTTGATCTATATGAATATACCAAGTGAATAATTATGGATAAAGAAAGTGCATTCAATATCAATGAAATAAAAAGCATATGAAATTCTTATTCCATTTATTAATTAATTACGCTACAAAAGTACAGCTTCCAAAAATAAAATCTACATTACCAAAAGGCAGACTCCAATTCGGACGGAGACTTATATTTTATCATAATAAAGGCAATAACAAAGTATCACTCCAATCTAAAAACTAAAGTGGCACGTCCTGCAAACTTGACAAGTTTGCATGAGCATTTTTGAGTACGAAATGTTGAGGAATGTTTTCATGCAGGCTTGACAAGTTTGACTTATATTAGGGGCCTCTAAAATAATACTACACGGAGTTACAGCACCGCCAGATACGTCGATACTTTTAATTTAAAAAGAAATGTTACGCATTTGTATAAATATAATATCAATATTATCACATCATAATATGAGGTTCTCTTAACTTGGAATGTGCTATTGTATTGAGCTTTATAGATACAAAATTCATTATCAAAATGAATGTTTCGTTAATCAACATCTATTTAAATATAGTTCACACATATAAATTCTGGAATGAGTAGGAACATTAAAATAAAAATTTTGGCACAAATCTCTTGTTATAACCCTGTTTGTAAAATATAAATTAAAGATTTAATTCTATGTATCAAAATATTAATTTTATAACTTCTTTTCTATGATAAGCATAGAGAAAATAAATAAGGTACCAAAAATATTTTTAGATTACAAAAATCACTCATAAAATATATACTTCAGGTTATATGAAACTTTCATATTTTTGTAAATTGAGACCAAAAAAGTGAACTATCGTAAGTTCTTATTGCATTTCTATTTTCTACTAAAGAAGAGATTCTTAAAATATCTTTTATTATTTAAGAAACCATTGCACTAAATAATGATATTGTTTACACAAGTTTAAAAACTACAGTTGCTACTGCTACTAAAAAAATAATGGATATTGAGTTTACAACTGGTCATGCCAGATGTTTACAAGATATAAAACTAAATTTCTGTTTTAAAACTATTCCAAAGCTTGTATCATTCTTAGACATGTCACATCCATCCATAACACTTAATTTACTGTATTTAAATAAAATAATTATAAAGTATGGACAATCATGACACAACAATGGTTTCATAAATAACAAAAGTCGCTTATCATCTAATTTATGGCAGTTACATAAGCACACAGTCGCAACACTGTAGAGTATAATATAAGCATTTGATACCGCAGCTCTCTTCCTCTGGAGTGGGAGTGCTCGATCGAGTTTTGTGGGCCGGCTTTGGCTTTATATACACACTGTCAACGTTATCACTCAATTTATCCTTCTTATCCAGATCTGTATTCGGCGGCTTAATAATAACCTTTTCATCGTTTTCGAGGTAATCACTGTTTTTCTCATTTATTGAGTCACCTGCTGCATCCTGAAATTATAAATTAACTATTACAGTTAAAAAAAAAGCAAGGGCAACATAAGTCACTTGAAAGCGTATGTATTACTATATCAGTAATTAAAAGTTGATTAAACAAGTATTGTTTATCTATATTGTGTAATCATTAAATCATCAAATTATGCCACATTACTTTCAATCAAATTTAACACAATAAACACAGAATACTTGAAAGAAATTGCTGACTGGTTGAAGAATAGACATGAACATTTTGCAATTGTTAATTTAAAACTATTGATTTAAAATGTGACAGATTTAAAATACTGTTAGAAACAAATCCCCAACTGGCAACCCAAACCGAGGGGGTGGTTATATAAATGAGTTGAACAGCGGGTTTTACACTTTCCGTTGGGCTCTCGGACGTAACGGTTGTTTTGGTTATGCTTAGTTGTGTTAATTATTATTTTTAGTCGATTATTATTTTATTGTTGAAGGTAGACATATAAAATCATTTTGTAAGGAATAAAACCTTTCTAGGTTGAATTTAAAATCCCCAAGAATACATATTATCCTACCTTCCTACCTACCTTCTTTTTTGATAACTGCTATACTACCACTTTCAACTATTTGCTTTCAATAGAGCACTATACTCATTTTTTTGTCTGTTTTACTTGAATATTGTGAAATCAGTCATAAAAACAATGTATAACAAAACCTAAGCTATTACTACCATCCTAGTCATAACATATTATATACATAAACAAAGTCTTTGGCAGCCATTGTGGTGGATTCATTACTGTTAATTGAATAACAAATTTATTATCGCACTACTAATGATTTGGTACCAATTTTTTGGCAAATATTCCATAGCTTCAATTATAATAAAAATAATCTACCTTAGGGTTTTCTTTTCGTGTAAGTTCGCCAGGTTTCTCTTCCGAGTCTTTATCAGTGCTAGTATCAGGAGGGTCCTGAAGAAGAGATCCTGTTCCAACTCCACCCAGAGCAGCAGCAGTTTTATCAGGTACTAATAAACTGGTTTCTTCCTCGATCTTCTTTGGCACTGGATTATGAGACGAATCACCTGACATGCTTAAAAACAAAATATCCAAATGTTTAGTATTCGCCACGCGACGCTTTCACGATTCAGCACTACTTATCAAAACAATTAATCGAGACGTATTGTGAAGCTTGTATTCATTTGGAACATGACACTGTCATAAATATTGTGTAAACAATAGTCGGACAAACAAATCGCTTATTCAGTGGAGTGCAGGAGTGCAGTTATAAACCGATAATTCACCTTGGCGCTATTGACTGCACTTGCTGTTGCTCTCCGGACAAACGTCGCCATGTGCTTATAATTTTTTCGAAATCGTTATTTTCTTGCATTGTTTTCAAGGAATTTCAACCAAAAAGTTTTGTTGCTAAACGAAGAATAATAAATAACTTGTAGTGCATGAAGGCAGTGGGCAGATGTTAGTAGATTATCTATTAACAATTAATTTTTAATACAGAAGCAAGAGACTGAAGTTATCATTGAGAATATTGAATGCTTGAATGTATTATTTGTTTTAGTTTTACCTACTTTGGTTTGCTTTTGTTTATTTTTTATAAGTTACGCCGCTTACGCGTTGCGTGAAACATGACGTCAATTGTCAATATTTGTTGTGACTTGGTAATATGCCTGCCATCCATAAAAACAAGTTATTTTATTTTTATTTATTATTTAAAATGAATTATGTATCGATTCTTATACCAATAACATTTACTAAAAAAAGATTTTCCTTATAGGTAGAATGATGTCAAAATATTGGTGGTCATAATTTAGTGGTTTGATAATATTAAATTATCATGTTGACGCGGATATTGTATTGACATGCAACAACAACGGATATTGTATCTAGAAAGAGCGGGAAGATTTAAAACATCGGAAAGTTTCAAACTTGTAAGTTTGAGCTACTATCACAGAATACATAATAGTAGCTAAACGCTACAGAACGGACACTCTCCGCCTCCCGCCAAAATTAAACTTACCTCACCCCCGCGCGATCAGACATAAAATGGGCCATATTTTTCTGCAAGGACGATACGCAACGAAGATTGACAACATTAATCAAATTGACTTAAAGTAATTTTATTATTTTGGATTTGTGATTATCGTTTTTCGTAGAAAATGGTTAGATATTGTGCTGTTTACGGATGTATTTCATCAGAAAAACGCGAATTTTTTTTTACGCTAGTCACAAATGTGCCAACCATAAAGCGTTAACACACACATTTGCAGTCTCTACAGTGTGACTGTCAAAACGATCATTTTGTATGGAGTGTCCGGGGCACAGAACATATATACTCAGGGGAGGTCCGGGGTGTGCTACTATATAAGTTTTTGTGACCAAACATGAATTAAATTGATATCGTTTAAAGTTCAAACACTCGTTTATGTGTAAACTATCTGTATGATATATTGTATTACATATTAATTTAATTAGATTTTTTGCTTATATTGAGATTCAAATAATATTATGTGCATAACATAACAATACATTTTAAAAACAAATAAATGCTTAATTACTTACAAATTATACATTGTTGGCGCTCTTTCGTTTTCTCGCTGCTTGTTTTGATATGCAGTGTATGCGGTTTCCTTGTATTTGTTCTTTTTGCGTATCGGTAACCATATTACACCAATGCTGGTAGACGATTTGTTTTTTCCAGTATATTGTGGTGTGATTGAAGGTTTAGTTGACGTCGATGGTGTGATTGTAGGTAACTTCGTAATATATTTGGGACTGGAAGAAACGTGTGTTGACTTTCCAATGCTTTTACCGGAACTTTTCCCCGGTAATCCGCCAGTTCCACTCTTGCCCATGGAACCAGCGGACAGTTTATGATTTTTTGGCGCCAGGTTGGAAACTAAAATGAATGACAATATTCTAATTAAAAACTTATATTGTAATTTGTAATAGTTAATACATGGTTAATACCTATAATGAATGAAATTGGTCGGACGTTATAAGTAGGTAATTTAAAAAGTTTATGAATCCTATCCTATCCTATCCTTCCTACTAATATCCTATAATAATATTATAAATGCAAAAGTTTGTGAGGATGGATATATGTGTATGAGTATGTTTGTTACTCTTTCACGCAAATACTACTGAACCGATTACAATGAAATTTAGCACACTTGAGTTTTTATCCCAGAAATCCCACGGGAACAGGAACTATGCGAGTTTTTCTTTGGAAACGCGGGCGAAGCCGCGGGTGGAAAGCTAGTTAACCATAAATATCAGTTGTTTTGCATTATAAACGTACGCTGGGGTGGCATGAGTGGTAGAGTTTTTGCCCCTATCATTTATCAAAACCTATGTATGGAGCAGTAAATTGCAGGATTTTCAATTGTGTGTGCTATAGGAAATTAATGTGATTATAATTTTTACCCAATGGGAAAGATTTTTTAATAATTATTTTTTTTAATTATCTGAAAATTACATATTTTAATTAACTAATTATTTGGAAGAGCTTCGTGTGTCTTATAATAGGTATGTATATTTTTTTTAATTTTCATGTTATTTGATTCTCTATAATAAATAAGCTTAGTAGAGCTTCGGTGTATATTATATTAGGTACAGTGGTAGAGCTTCATTTTAATATAAAATGCAACCTGCAGGTACGTAATATTGTAGGTTATACGTTGTAAAGTGAACATAAAACAAGGTAGGTACCTACCTACTTTATAAGGTTAAAGGCGTATCGTCGAAGCGAACACTGACTTGCCTTCATTTCTCGCACCTAACACATAATATCCTTTGTTTATATTAAAATAAATACGAGGTCATTTCAACCGCAAATATTATAGAAAATCTATATTACACCTAACATGTTATTCATTGTTCCGGTGCTACATAACTAGGTACATTAACATCTATAATAATACCGGGATAATCTCAAGCTACTGAACCCATTTTATTTTATTTTTGTTTGAAAGATTGTTCCGTTCCTGGCTATAAAATATTTATAACATACTTACAACATAAACCGTGATTCAATTATAACTAAGACTGGAATACATTTTGTTTTTGGTACCTAAGCATTATCTGATACTTACGTAATCGAGGGTGTCAATAAATACTCAAATAATAATACCTTTAAGTAATTATGTACTTATTACAATTTTTCATTTGTCTATTTTAAACATCATAATAAATTCTAAGCGTGCATACGTGAAGTTCCAAACAAATGCATAAACTCAATAACTTGTACACACGTAGGTACATAGTTGTTCTCTCTCCTCAACTCAGTAAAATATTAAATAATAGACATAAACTATTATTCTTGTGATGCTCAGCCGATCTTTGTTTATCACTTGATATTTAGGTAAATTTTGTAGCAGAGATGAATAATAATTATACAGCAATTAGCTTAAAATAAAGACCATGACGCAAAGAATGGTTTCAACTAAACCATCAAAAATGAATGTAGAATTAATATATAGTACCTAAAGGAACATAATTACTTCATAACTTCAATACTAGCATAGGCCACAAGATAGGCAATAGAGTTTTATATTTTACTACGATTTCAAAGAACACCATTATCATATTAATATCACGTTGCATTTGAGCGGTTTAATATGTTTTCGAATTCTAGTTCGAGTCGCTTTATTAGTTACGCCAGCTGCTAGATGCTATTCACATTCAGCATTGTCACAGATAATATACTATACTGCATTATTAAACTTGAATAATATGATATTATGTATGTAATGATACCTTCCACTGCGTATCAAGTTCCTGATCAATATTTTTTCATTATGGAGCTCAGTATTAAGGATTCATGACAAGGCTTCTCGAAATATTGCGGGGTATATACTTGTGTTGGTGAATAATAATTAAATTAACAAAAAATACACATATTTCTGCATGTATTGTATCAAGGCTTTTATAAAGTCCTGCTTATATTATAAATGCGAAAGTTTGTGAGGATGGATGTATGTGTATGTGTATGTATGTTTGTTACTCCTTCACGCAAATACTACTGTACCGATTACAATGAAATTTAGCACACATATAGAGGGTTAGAACTTGGATTAACATATAGGATATCCCGGAAATCCCACGGGGACGGGAACTATGAGGCTATTCTTCGAAAACGCGGGCGAAGCCTCAGGTGGAAAGCTAGTATTCCATAAAGTAGAGATTGTACTCATGAATATAGATTTTACAAAGGTTAACAGCCCTTGAATCACAGGGTTAAATATTCAAATTGCCACGGTGGAATAGCTAAAAATTTTCACCTTTTTCTTTATTGCTATTTCTTGTACATTTTTACGCAGATACTCTGCATAATCTTAAGTTACTACTTTGTGATGAATATTTTAATGGATTAAAATTAAGTACTCAGCGAACTATAATATTACGAAATAGGTATACTACCTTACTAAATACCTTGTATAACCTTAATGATAAAACTTTTTGAAAAAAGCATGAACTTTAAATGGAACCTTTTGAATTGTAATTCCCACTTCGATGACTTGGTAGAATTGCCTAGATACACATCATATTGTAGTAAATAGCTAATATAATGCATAAGGCATAATTATATAGCAAGCCGGTTTATAGTCACGTTGTAGCCCTTTAAAGTATTGCCTTCCATACGTTGGTATTTGTGCAGTGAGGTGGACCGTGGCATGACTTTGTTTCTACATTACGACTCGAAATTGAACACTCTTTTGTCATATTATTTTATACTAGCAGCTAACCCCGGCTATGCCTGATTTACTTCTTTTTGACACTGAACTGAAATTTTGCAGTGCTGTCTTTGCCTAGATTTACTTATGATGAAAAGTATAGCCTATGTTAGATGAAAGATGAAGCTTTCTTAGTGACGAAAGAATTTTTGAAATTAGGCGAGTAGTTTTTGTGTGAAAACATTACACACATACATACAAAAACACAAGTGATACCTCTTTATAACATTAACGATAAGTTTATATTATATTTGATTATACTAGACATTACTTATAAACAATAAAAACATTATCATCACATAATCGCGCTGCGCTTTATGTTGCGAAAGTTTCAAATTTAAATAATATATTTCGCAATTGTTTACGTTGATATATAACATGGAACACCGTACAATATTAGGTATATGAATCATAAGTAGTAATGCGTGATTATGTATTTTAGAAGACAATTCACTTTAACGTATAAAATAAAAATAACTTACAATTAGGTACCTGTTTTAGGCCATTTTTTGTAATAAAAATTAAATGACTAGGTAGTTATTAACGGTATTGTACATTTTGCGTCATCGTTTAAATATTCTTGCGAACATTGAGGGTGAGGGTCAAAATAATCTCAGAGGGCACCTCTGATATCACTTGATTCATATTACCACAGTAAATACGATAATATATCGATACATCTAAACACAATAGTTATCAAGTTACAATTGCTATACAAACATACATTATTCATGTTGGAAATAAAAGTTATTTAAATAAAATTTCACTCAACTTTCACCAGGTTTTTCCGTACAAATATTTGATGATAAATATATATTATACAATGTTTTTTCAAAAATTAACTTACATTATTAGATGCTTAGGAATGTGTTAGAGGTCCATGACATTTAGAACGGTACACTGCACACATAAATCCCGTTCGTGTAAATATTATAACTACCTATGTACACTGCGCGACTGTCCGTGATCACTGCCGTCGAAAACTGGTAGTTGGTACACATGTGGAGTGAACACCTACGAATACATTGCTAATGACACGTAATACCCTCTTATGTCTTATAACCATAAAGAACAAAATAGCTTGCTCCTTCGTGGTTTCGCTGATCGCTGTCGATTAACTTTTGCATTATAAAAGAATCTTCCTTGCGTCATTTTTAACGAACCTAAATGGCCATATGTGTGAAGGAAATTGGAAGGGTCGCTCGATAAGTGATTCTACGTTGCTGGAATCTCTTTCGCAATAATGTATTGATGCTTGATTATTTGTAATATAAACGTTACACGTAATAGCCAGAACCTGTTTTTGTACTTTTCGCTGAGTACCTAGTTTTCGTGGAAACCTTGTAGAAATTTTGTTTGATTAGGTCACCAATCAGTTATTGTGTTGATTAAACAAAAAGTTTAAAAAAAAGCAATCGCTCTTGTTTTTACGGAATTAACCTTAATTTGGCGTTAAAATCAGAATCGGATACATAAGAACTGCGAGTACATAGTTAGGTAAATAAGGAAAATATATGAAAGTAATAAGTAGTCTGTTTACTCTCTTTAATATAAAGTTATAGTTAAATCTTTACTCTAATTGTTATAATTTGATTGAAATGTGATCTAGACGAAAGTACTAGAAAACTAAATAATATTATGGTAATAAATAGCAGAAGTTTTAAAACAAAGCGAACAAGTTCAAATTCATCAACATTACCACATTCTGCTCTATTACCCACCGCTCTACCATAAAGGGACTCTATGAAATGCAAAAATCTATGACAGTGTTTTATTTACTTATTTATTTATTTACTTGGAGCACCAACAGCTTATACAAACAAGATATATGTTGCAGTTAGGATAAATACATAAAGCTAATTAAAATATGAAAGTAATAAGCAACTCCGTAGCTCGGAACTATTTTTATAGTAGAGAAATATTGTTATATGATTTACTACTAATTGCGAAGTATGAAAAAGCATCCATTCTCATAAATTTTCGGCGTATTATTTCACGTCTCTAAGTTTCAATTTCAGTTACATAAGATGAAGAATTTACATGTACATAAGAATTGTGTTTAAAAAGTTCTCATGTGTGAATGAAATCCTTCTTATTTCACGCAAAATACGGGAAAACAGGAAAACTTAAATATTTTAAACAGTCGCATGTATTTTGCTCAAACTTTCGGTAACTATAGAGTCAACTCAGAAATACAAGCCTTGTTATCATTTTTTTTTATAAAATATGAACAAAAAGAATCTTAATATTATGAACACATAGGACATATTATATTCAGTCTTGTGCTGTGTGAAGCTACAGAACGAATCCACGAAGCCGTTTCTACGTGATGCGCGAACAAATTAAGAAACTGACAGTTGGCGAATATAATAAATAAAATAAATTCAACGAAATGCTTAGTAATAGTATTATATTATCTGTGGTTATACTATATTTAGAAATGTTGGTACGTAAATTCTATTCATCCTCATATAATAAACGAAAAAGTTTGTAAGGATGGATGGATATTTGTTACAATTTCACGCCAAATCAACTTATCGGATTTCAATAGAATTTGGTATCGAGAGATATAATATTTTTTACTCGGCAACAACGTACAATTCCAGTTAGTAAAATACTTTTTCAATGTAATTATTGTGTGTATTCTATAAATAACAGCTTATATCTTATTTCATTGTATCTCCACAAATTATATTACGTAAAATCTTGACTTAAGATTTACAGATTTTTTTCAGATCTAGAGACGTTGTTAATTCATATCTTCATATTAGATTTTGTACATAATATCTATATTGTACAGTGCTGACATAATAATGACATACATTATTCAGGAAAATAACAGGCTAACAAATTGTAATGATGTTGACTGTACATTGTAAGTAAGGATATTAAACGCAAATTGGACAAATATATTGGCAAATAATATTGTTTTATTAGTCTTTGAAAATATTGCTCTTTGTGTGGAATCGGTACTCGTACGTTTATTTGTATAGATAACGACGTAGTTACTACAATTTCCCTTCTGGAGTTGACTTGTTCAACCTACAATAAAATATATCATTTTTTCCTGACGATAAGATTAAATGAAGTCTTAGATATTTAAAAATGGTATGATATTCTGTTAAATTGAACGTTATATTTGAGTGATTCGTTTTGAAGAGATATAAACTGGATGGATCATGGATGAATTATTCGAAGCATTAAAATTATTTAAAGTTAGTGCTACGTTTAAAGTTAGTGCTACTATGATAATATTACAGTGCAGAAAGTAAGAGATTGCAAGCCTGCTCTATAAAAGATTTAACTACGTACATATTTTAATTCGATATAATATTATAGTATATCAACTTAAAAAATTGTAGTCCCTACTTTGTTTGAATTTATTGAAAAATCAATGTATGAAAATAAATTTTGAATTAATCATCAACGATTATTTAGTAATATTCACTCAATCGTGACACACACTTTAAACTCAAGTCTTCTCATTTGGTGCCTACTCAGTATTATGTGGTATTATTATGAAATATCATTAGGTATTCTTTGGTATTATTCATTCAGTATGATGACGTTCAAAAGTTCGAATTCAATTTTTACAATTACTTGACGTTAAAAATAAACGATAAAAGTAATGGGAAAAGTGAACATTTTTGTAATTATCTCTCAGGAACGGGTAAATGTCCCTGACAAAACAATTATTATTATTATTCAGGATATAACTGTGTTGTTCAGATCCATTCAATAGTCTACACAAGCTTTTCCTTACCTATGTACGTAATTAAAACCACAAATCTTAAAATAAATGTCATATGGATTCTCATAAAACATAACTCTCCTTCTGTCGCAGTCCGGTAAGTACCTACAATGTACCTACAAAAGTACCTATAATGCTGAAACCTGTAGTAAAACGTAAATCTATCTCATTACTACACAATGAAACAAAATCAATGTCAAACCGAACAGCGTTATTGAAATAGACATGGTCCACGGAAATAGTCTCTAATTAAATGTTCACGAAGCCCGTGACGTCACACTTGTGCAACTGTCAAGCCATGTACGTCTAGACGTGCGGTAACGTCCATCATTCATTTCAGTTGTATGTCATATTCCGCTAGTTATATAGCAATTGTTACTGAGTTTTAGGTGGTTTTAGTTTGCACGCATAGTTGATGTGTCATATTATGGTAATGTAACTAGTTAGTACATGTTCTTCAGTGTTGCGTAACTCTATTTCAGCTTCAATTATCTATAACTGGTAGAGCTGTGATGTAATTGGGAGGTTTTCCTGGCTCCTGAGACACAGACAGTGCTTTTACTAATTCAGGAGCATATTATGTATTAATATTGACATATCAATAAAGTTTTTTTTTTACTATCTATTTTATATTGTACTAGGTCTTACTTTTGCGTATGACTGATTGATTGAAAAAGCAATCTCTATTTCTACTAGTAGAGCAGAAATATATTATTTTAATTATCTAGCGTATTCTTAGTTGATTTTCTTTATAAGTATTTACTTTTATCGCATTCGGCCTAAAAACTTGTAGGTTAAAAGCTTTAACGACTAAGTCGTTAGGATTACTGGATACGTGCAATAGGTATAGTTGTCTTTAGGTTAGATATAATAACAAATAGTTAATAGGTATTTCAGCATAAACTTCTCAGAATAGAACAGAGAAGCAACATATTAATTATGCACATTCTGAATATATCTATTGAAGACGAATTGCTAAATAATTATGAGAACATTAATAATTATGTTCAACATGTTCCCAGAATTTATAATGATATTATAGTACCTATACATATATATATTGATTAAAAAAAATCCATTTAAAGGTAGGTAGGTAGTTAAGTTTACTAAGTATTTATGATAATTTATCAATAAATAACAAAACTCATAATTCATCACTCGAAATACAATAATATGTACTCAATAAATTTTTATAGCCATCTTTAACAAATCGGATTTATTTAATTTCATTAATTCATGATCGGCAAAAATCATAACAAAAATATATTATAACCGCTCATATGCTTGAGAAAAAAAAAA
>CAJQZM010037307.1:0-30433 GCA_907164665.1 Colias nastes | reverse complement strand
TATTATAATTTAAAATAAGGTACTATTAAAACTAAATATGCAGGTATGTAGTTTCATTCCCTTGTTATATTACCACAATGTATTATTATTTTTATTATAAAAAGTTATTAGTGTGTGTTTTCAGGCGGTTTATATTAAATTTAAGCTATATTATTATCGTTTCACTATAGCTTTCCGTCCGTCTCTTCCCCCGCGTTTTCAAAGAAAAACTCGCATAGTTCCCGTTCCCGTGGGATTTCCGGGATAAAACCTATCCTATGTGTTAATCCAAGTAACTCTCTATATGTGTGCTTAATTTCATTGTAATCAGTTCAGTAGTATTTGCCTAAAAGAGTAACAAACACACACACATCCAAACAAACTTTCACATTTATAATATTAGTAGGAAGGAAGGATTAGCTTTTACCTAAAACTCACATTCATCTATGTTTGTGGAATTAAAGTGTTTAAAAACTATAAATAACTACCCATAAAATGAATACACGTATCGTAGCTACATTTGACCCTCTTATATCCATACGAAAAGACTGCATATTAAGTAAATACATATTTACTTATTAACCAACTTACAAACAAACTTATAACCCACAAACTCATAAAAGCATAACAGCTTAGACACTCGTGGCACAATAGTCGTATATTTGGAATTATTCCAAGCAATAGCAACAATATTTTTGGCAAGACACAATCATAGTACTTTGTTGTTTAATTTACAATTTTGTGTGAATAAAGTTTATTGTTCTATACATATTTAAAAGTTGCTGGGCCTTTACAAGTGGCAGAGACGCCAAGGAAAACATACTTCTATCGCTATAATAATTATTGACATAAAACTCATGACATTATTTTTAGAAAGTTTATAGGTAAATATACTTTGTTAAATGTATGATTGATATCCTAAAAAATAAAGAATATTTAATTATAATTTTTTTTATGACTGACTGGATGACATTTTTTGTTCGAGGTCGTCGTTGACGTTGGTAGGGTGACCTAATCCTTAGCAAAACATCATACACTTATGTCAATTAGTATCGATAGCGGATTAGCGGATTCTATTCCTTAGCGTTTTGCCATTTGCCTCGGCCCTCTGGTAACATATTATCTACACAAAACATATATATGTACTTGTAAAAGTCGTTAGTACACTACATATAACATAAGAACGAATTATTTTTTGTTTGTTGGATTGGAGCTGTGCTGTGCGGTTTCACCCGCATTGCTCCGCTCCTGTTGGTCTTAGCGTGATGATATATAATAGCCTATATCCTTCCTCGATAAATGGGCTATCTAACACTGAAAGAATTTTTCAAATCGGACCAGTAGTTCCTTAGATTAGCGTGTTCACACTAACAAACAAACTCTTAAATTAATATTAGTATAGATTTGGCACTACATTATTATACGTCTTGGCATTAAGTCATTGACAGTTTTCAACTGTGCCTTCAACGAGCATCGAACCTGCAACCCATTAAGTTGTGTTAAACTAGTAAGTGTGCTGTCCATTTGGAAGCTTGCCAACTTGAGTTTGGCACTAAACAGTCATAGCGTTTGAAAGTATAGCTTAAGTGATGGAATTTAGGCTAATAGATAGGCTAGATTATAATATGTATTATCACTACATATTACTACAAAGTATAAACTAAAGTCACTTCCCGCGTCTGTATGTATGTAAGCTTAGATCTTTAAAACTACACAACGGATTTTGATGCAGTTTTTTTAATAGGTAGATGATTAGAGTGATTTATGAGCAAGGTTTTAGTATATAATTTATTAGGTTTTAGGCAAAGGAGGCAAAGCTGCGGGCGGTAAGCTAGTTAATAGTATAAATTGTACTATGTTTTTGAAGAAATAACGTGAAAGACTGAATATTACTCGAACAATCGGATAAAAAGTTAATTTAAACAAAATGTTATAATACGCTAGCCAAAATTGCAATTAAACATTTTTTGTAAATAAAAAATTTACCAATCGTGCCATAAAAAAATATTGTCAAAAAAATGAGTCAAGTACTTAATTAAATAAATAAATAAATATTTCAGGACAATTTTCACACACGGCACGATCTGATCCCATACTAAGCTTTCGCTTGTGTTATGGAAACCAGATGGCTGATTATTATACCTACATATAGTATAATTTTAAATAAATACTTATATAGATAATTAACACCCAGACACAGAGCAAACATCTATGTTACACAAATATTTGCCCCGGGTGGGAATCGAACCCACGACCTCTGGCTTGGAAGGCAGGGCCACTACCAACCAAGCCAACCGGTCAGTCAAATCTTTAAATAAGATACTTAATTATACAAAATAATTGCGCTCGCAAAAATTGCAACTAAACATTTTTTTGTCAGTAAAAAATTTACCAGAAGTATGGAAAAAAAATGTCAAAAATGAGATAAGTACTCAATTAACTTACATAACCAAAAAATTGACTGCCAATGTAAGATATTTCTACAAAAATTTGGATTTTTTTTCTGCAAAAAAGCGAAAAAATAATTTCTCTTACCAGATAACCACTTCAACGCACCCCTAGCCATGATCGTCTGATGAAAATAACGAACATCCAACATTTTTATATATTTAATAAAATAAATATTATTAAAATAAAATCAACCAGTGTGACCGCACAATTTTATATGCTTTAAATTCGTAAACTATCACATTTAGTTACGGTCATGGAAGGATGGACTTTTTTATAATATTTTGAATGTTTTTGTTACGTAATTTTAAGCTATTGTATAGCTTTTATCTCAGACTTTGAGCGCGGCGACCGAATGTAAAAATTCCGTAACGAAAAAACCTAACACCCCCCACTCCAACCGGCACAGCGAAGCGATGCTATGCAATAGCGCAACCGCGGCAGTCCTCGAGTGACACACGTATTTTTTTTTGTGTAGTAGTAGTTTGTATAAGTGTGCGGGGTTCGATTGTTAAATAAAAGAAAATCCTACTAATCCTATTTTACTTTAATTAATATTATAAATGCGAGGATGGATGTATGTGTATGTGTATGTATGTATGGTTGTTACTCTTTCACGCAAATATTACTGGACCGATTACAATAAAATTTAGAACACATATAGAGGGTAACTTGGATTAACATATAGGATAGGTTTTATCCCGGAAATTCCACGGGAACGGGAACTATGCGGGTTTTTCATTGAAAACACGGGCGAAGCCGCGGGCAGAAAGCTTGTACCTACCTATAAAATATATACGATGGTTAAAAATCGGTTACCGTCATATTGGCCATCATTGCCCGCTTTTTTTGAATAATTTCAATTTCCGCAAAAAAATTCTATGGCAACGTTAGTATTTTCTGTTAGCATATGTTTTTCTTAGATCGTGTGCATATATTGCTGTAGAAAATTTCATTATTCTTCAACATTTTATTCATTTTTTGTCTGTTTTTGAGGGCGGGTAAAGTTATCTGCACTTGTTGCCAACATTGGCCACGTCGATTTTTGACGTAAGTATGACCTCTAGCCAGATTATATTAAAGTCCAATTCAAAAATGTTGGTTAAGATGTCGTTTACTTTAAAATCAAAGCAGTATCATGAAAGGTTCCCGACTTTAGCGGCTGGGCAAAGTAACCCATGTGTTTTTTCTATTTTTCATACAAATCGCATTTCGCTTTCCAAAAAGCCTAGGGTTGGTACATCTCAGTAAAATGAGCATGACTTCCGATTTCTTTTACTGCAAATATTTCGTAGTAGGATTATGTTGTAGGCAATAAAAAGATAAAAAAAGCAAAACAGAATATTGTTCAGTGACTATTTAATAAAAATAAACATATTTTTACATTTCAGTTGTGCTTAAAATTCAGCAATTTAACTTTATTTACCATTGTTCTTTCCGGGAGACCAAATTAAGCTTATTTTTCCGAAATTAACCGAATAGAAGTAATATTATTAAGTATCAAAATATGTGGTAATATGAATTAGTGAGCCAACCCTAAGCTTTTTTTGATGGTGGGCAATGTTGTCAAATATAGATCCCTACATTATTGGGTAATTTTGCCCACCATTGTAACTTTTGTTTAAAACATCCTTCAGTGGTAATAATAGCATTAAAACACTCTTCAAACATTATTTTATAACATATTATGAGTAATAATTACCTGTGTTTTAGCCATCATGCACAAACTCACTTGAATTTTCACCATTTTTTGCCCGCAAAATCACACATGATATTCGACGAGTTACAACAAGTTGCTGATTTAAGTTAGCGACACACACAATAGGCAGTGTTGTCATACATATAACCTATTTTACACCAAATACTACTTATTAATGTTGCCAAAGTATAAAGGTATTTTTGCAATTTAAAAATTTTCTTATGAATTGATCTTTGGGCAAAGATACCCTTGTTGGCAATGTTGGCCAATTCGACGGTAGTAGCTTAGTATTTTTCTAGCAATATGCCTATTGCCTGTAGCATGCAGGTAATAATAATTTATGTTTCTTGCAATGTCTAATTTTTGTCTAATATAGATTATAGGTAAGTATGTTGCCGTCAGATTGTAAAAACTGATAAATTACAAACTAGCTGGCGAGATTGAAAACTGTCGAAAAATTGGGATCTATCACATTCGCTTGCAATTCAACATATTATTTTTCGATGCGAAAATATCGCATATACAGGGTGTCCCAAAAAGTAGTGATATACTGAAGCTGGGAGGTAGAGGGCCTAGAGGTTTATCCGAATCACTCCCATGTATATTATGCGATTTTTCGTATTTTCGGAGTTATGACGTTTTTTTCAAATTTTCACCTATCGCCGAGTACGATGAGATTTTCACTCATGGTGACGTCAATTATTGCGGAAGATGCTTGATTTTTTTTGTGTGCTAAGCTGAAAGATAGGCCAATTCAGTATAGTAACATTTACTATCGTTAGATCTTCAAATGGAATAAAAAAAAGAATTAAATGCCAAGAAAGATAAAATTACCCAGTATGGTCACCACTTCAAGGGCCCGTAAAAAAATAAAATCACATAAAAAAAGTTTTCCGTTTGGCTTTTAAAAACTTGGTCTATCTATAAGGTAACTACCCTAAAAATTTCATTTTATTATTCAGAAGGCTTCAATCGAAAAATTGAAATCTAAATGGACGAAATAACCCGGAAATTCATAGTAGCAGAAGAAACCATTAAAAATTATAAAAGCGCATTCAGATATTTAAAAGACAACTTTTTACGGTGATGTCGCACTTGCATTGAGCAACAGCGGGGTTATTTTAAAAATTTCTGGTAATTAAACACCTATTTATTGGTTTTAATTTGGTTTTAATGATCATCATGTTAATAAAATTTTTGCACTTACCACATTTAGATTTCAATTTTTCGATTGAAGCCTTCTGAATAATAAAATGAAATTTTTAGGGTAGCTACCTGATAGATAGAGCAAGTTTTTAAAAGCCAAATGGAAAACTTTTTTATGTGATTTAATTTTTTTATGGGCCCTTGAAGTTGTGAACATAGTGGGTAATTTTATCTTTCTTGGCATTTAATTCTTTTTTTTATTCCATTCGAAGATCTAACGATAGTAAATGTTACCATAATGAAATGGCCTATCTTTCAGCTTAGCACACAAAAAAAAATCAAGCATCTAGCGCAATAATTCACGTCACCATAAATAAAAATCTCATCGTACTCAGCGATAGATGAAAAATTGAAAAAAATGTCATAACTCCGAAAATACGAAAAATCGCATAACATACATGGGGGTGATTCGGATAGCCCTCTAGGTCCTCTACCTCCCAGCTTCCGTTCATCACTACTTTTTGGGACACCCTGTATGTATCACTAGCTGTGTTCTCGAATTTATCCACTTTACTAAGCCTCCTATTGGTCTAATAGTGATGATATACATAATATAGCCTTCCTCGATAGACGGTCTTTACACTGAAATAATTTATCAAATCGTTCCCTTAGTTCCTGAGATTAGCGCGTTCAAACAAACAAACTCTTCAGCTTAATAATATCAGCACAGAAAATATTTTCTATTATAAAATACATATTGACATATAGGTATTAGTATAGATCATAGATGTCAATAATTTAGCGAGTTGATGCAGCTTATTTCTGTGTAGGTAGGTAGTTTTTAAATAAACAAAAACTTACCTAACCCGTCATATCGAATGTCTATTTCACATAAAAGTTTCAAACCCAAGCGTTTATTTATTCAATTAGACATCTTCTAGAAGCACTTTTGAATCGTCATTACATATTTTTAACATTTACCACCGATTCGGAAAGCAGTATCAATGAAGAAGAACCGGCAAAAAACTCCATAGATGCTCGTTGGTTCAACTTAACAACTCAATAATTATGTACCTACGAAAAAAAAGTCTAAAGAAAATATTGGCTAATTAGCAACAGTATTGCTTATAATATTTTACAGTTTTACAGTGACATAATATTACACAAGTACCTATATTTTGGCTTTACAATAAAGACTTATGTACACTAGCAACACTGAAGTGTTGCAGCTTTTTACTTCATCATCACTACATATGCATAGTATAAAACAAAGTCGCTTTCTCTGTCCCTATGTCCCTTTGTATGCTTAAATCTTTAAAACTACACAACGGATTTAGATGTAAAAAATGTATTAATTTAACTCTATCTATCTGTCTATAATTGAATCAGGAATATTGTATTTGTAAGAAGGAGAAAATATGTGGAAATTCAGAGAAATAAAATTGACTAAATATTACACTAAGTATGTAATTAAATGTAAGAAAGACAATTATATTATTTAAATTGTTAAGCTATTGCATAGCTTCTATCGCGGGCCTTGAGCGCGGGGACCGAATCCAGAAATTGCGTAACGAAAAACCTCACGCTCCCCACTCCGTGTGGCTTGAAGGCATAGCATGCAATAGCTTTACCGCGGCAGTCCCCGAGTGCCACACGTCTTTTTTTTGTTGCAGTCACTATAGTTACAAGTACTTATGTAATCACAAGTCACAACGTTTTATTTCTTTAATAATGTCGCCAATTTGCCAAATTAGTTATTACATAAATAGGCTTTATTAAGTGGCATTATTTATAGGGAACTATATTTTCTATCACCAAAATTTATATTCGTCATCAAGTTGTATCACCTAATAAATAGATCTATCACCACGAAATATTTTCGTTCTCAGATAAACAAAAATTGTTCCCAGGTATGAATTATCAAATTAATGTTAATATATGTGTAAAATAAGAGATCGATAACCAATAAAATTATATTGCATTACATGAATATAAACTTCGTTCTTATAATAACAGTTTTGTTACTTAAATAATAGCTCTGTGCTCAGAATGATAGATCTGTCACCAAATAAATCGATTATCGATCCCTGACTGCGACTCCTTTTTATTTGATATTTTGTCACCAATACAGTAGTAACATTTTATTTTGTTCAGATATTAAATTAATAGTATTCGTTACCAATTTAATACATCAATTTATAATTTTAATGAAAAAATGATCAAAGGGACGGAGACAAATTGGCGCGACAAGCTGATTATTCAGTGGTTATTATTTTTAAGAATAAATATTGATTATTTTAACTTTAATTAAGTGTTTTATCTACTATTCTGCTAGCCATAAGCCAGCTATTTTAAACCAGCGCTGATTGTTCAGTGGTAATTATTTTAAACAATAAATATTGATTATTTTGACTTTAATTGTTTTATTTACTACTCTGCTAAAAATTTTATTTAAATATAATTTATACTACCAGTGGAAATTTAGAACCTTGGGAGTCTAGTTAAGTAGCAGAATCTTTTGGTTGAAACGATGATGACAACCCTAATTTTTTATTTGAACTTAATGCAATTTTCTAGTAGGTAACATAATATGATTTATTGGTGATCTCTTTAAATTAGTTTGCTTAAATACTTATTAGGACACACCTATTATAATACATACAAAAACATTTATTTGGTACTAGACCTTATATCTCAGGATTTTAGGTGATTTATTGTGGAACTGATTTTGCATTGTTTGGTGACTACATTTTGGTGACAGATCTACTATTTTGAGGACAAACCCTATTATTTAAGAAACACAAAACTAATTAAATTGGTGATAGCTTAAATGATACCCTTATTTATATTATAACTAATATCGATAACTTTCACGAAGTGGAGCACTGCGGGTAAAACCGCAGGGCACAGCTAGTATTATTATATTCGTCATAATTGAAAGTGAGAACCTAATAACTATTTAGTAGGTATTTGTAGTCTGTACCGATTATGAATAAAACTTATAAAAAGTTTTTTTTTAACTATCAAAATGAACTTTAAAAAGTGTTTAGGACAGTGATATTACAAAAGCAATTTTTAATAATATAGACTAATCTATACTAATATAGACTAATATTATAAAGATGAAGAGTTTGTTTGTTTGTTTGAACGCGCTAATCTTATGAACTACTGGTCCGATTTGAAAAATTCTTTCGGTGTTAGATAGCCCATTTATCAAGGGGCTATATATCATAACGCTAAGACCAACAGGAGCGAAGCAATGCGGGTGAAACCGCGAAGCACAGCTAGTTTTCAATAATTATTCAGCTTTTTTCTCTACCGCTTTTGGTAAAAACCCTATATATTTGCATTATTATCTTTCATGTCACGTTGTACATAGTTCGTTAGTTTGTTTGCTTTTCTGTTTGACATCGTTACCGCTAAAATCAATAGAATAGGAAAAAAATATTTCAGAGACTACAAATATTGGGTGCACACATCTACAATAATATTATAAATAGAGGAAAACTTTGTTTGTTTGATTGTAATGAATAGGCTCATAAACTACTGGACCGATTTTAAAAATTCT
This sequence comes from Colias nastes, assembly GCA_907164665.1. Lineage (NCBI taxonomy): Eukaryota > Metazoa > Arthropoda > Insecta > Lepidoptera > Pieridae > Colias > Colias nastes. The sequence continues at coordinate 21,593 of CAJQZM010037307.1, read as the reverse complement.
TTCACCATTCGAAAGCTACATTATCCACGAGTAATATAGGATAGGTTTTATCCCGGAAATTCCACGGGAACGGGAACTATGCGAGTTTTTCTTTGAAACCGCGGGCGGAGCCGCCGGCGGAAAGCTAGTTTGTTATATTTTAATAATGAATAGAATTTCGCCTGCGTTTTCAAAGAAAAACCCGCATAGTTCCCGTTCCTGTGACTTATTCTGGGTCTTCAGCTACCTATACTCTGTCCATTAAATTATTTGCTTTTTGACAGCTTCACGCCTATGAAGGATTGTATTGTCTATATTACAATGTCATACAAATAATTATTGTACTTCATGGACAGGCCCCGCCCACTTAGTGAGGTCTACACAGAATTATTCAATGATGGGTCGATAAATTATAATAATCGACAGAAATACTCTGTAAAATATGTCCGATACAGATAAACTCTTCTAATATGTTATTTAATTTAAACATAAAGACAACCAAATTGTAAGATAGAAACCAATAAATAATAAAATATTAGTTTAGTTTAGATTTAACATAAAATGCATAGAATATATGTGTTCTTATTATTACATATCTTATTAGTACGTTTACGTTGTAATTATTATTTACGATGATTCGATTTATGATAATATTTTGAATTTATAATCGGAATGGTAGCACAATCGATAATCTTTTGGACATCACTTCTGGTATCACCCGTCGAGCTGTCAAAAGGCAATTCTTATAATGGACAGACTATACATACCAAATTTCATTGTAATCGGTTCAGTAGTATTTACGTGAAAGACTAACAAACATCTATCTATCTTCACAACCTTTAACTTTTATAATAATAGTAGGATAGTAGGATTTTATTATTATTATTTATCAAAAGTTATATTATAACAATTTATTCCTTTTATTATGTACACTTTTGATTTTCTAAAGTTCCATCACAGTTCCACAGCTTAAAAATCTTTATAAATTGGACAAAGGAGGTTAATAAAAACGAGGTTTTATTCTGCACAGTTTATTCTATACACATATAAATAAAGTAAAGCTATATTTGCAAACATTCACACAATCGAAACAAATAACGGGCATTTAAATTAATATAATTCAATAATCCATTTACTTCGCCATGTTTTTTTTGAGATCTGTCACCGCGTTTGACTTTGACAGATAATATAGCGGGAAATATTTTCTGTACACTTCTACTACATTCTATTTAAAACAATTTAGTAATAATTACAATTACTAAATTGCAAAATAGATGTTTATTAAGTTGTTGAAATATATTTTACGTAACTACGTCTGAAGTATACCGATGTAACATGAATTATATAATTTTATCTGTCAAGTTTTAGCGGCATTTAATATTCGCATGGACACGGGCACGGGCATGGGCAAGGAGGAGGACATGGTGGGGGGCATGGAGGGGGACAGGGAGGGGGGCACGGGTCGTAGCAAGGATCATAGCATGGGGGTGGACACGGATTGCAGGGGTCGCATGGATTGTATAGATTGTACCCATTACCTCCGTTGTAGTTGTAGCTGGAGCTTGAAGCTGAACTACTGGACGCACTGGATCCAGCACTGGAGCCAGAACTGGAGCCAGTATGTCCTGAACTACCGCCTCCAATCAAGGATGTTCTAAAGATAATTGTAGGAGGTTGGATCGTAGATGGTGCTGGCGGGCGTACTACAATCGGTGATGGCGTGATTGGTGGCAAAGCAGGTTGGCGAATGGTGATTGGCGGTGGCTGTATTGGGCCAGGACGTGGCGGTCTAACAACTATAGTTGGCGGTTGAATTGGCGCTAGTGGTGGAGGTCTGACGCAAATAGATGGCGGCTTGATTGGCGCTAGACATGGTGGCCTAACAACTATGGGAGGTGGTGTGATTGGGGCCAATTGCTGTGGTTGGACGGTAATCGCGGGTGGGGTTATGGGTTTCAAAGGCTGTGGTCGCACGAGGATCGGTGGTGGTGTCACCACGAGATCTGGGGATGAACGCACGTAGAACGTACCACCGGGAACGGGGACTATTTGGAAGCCTAAACTACGCAGCCGTTCGGATATACCGTTTTGTTTCACTTCTACCCTTACTGGGCCGTCACCGCAGGGCGCTGAAAGAAAATGACAAATGTTTATTTCAATGAAGATAACATTAAATGACGTGATTTAATCGGCTGATCCAGAACATAACAATATTGAAGTATTCTACGTTGAAACTGTTTAAAAGTGTGGTAACTTATTACTATTGATATACACGAACATACAACGATAACATTATAAATTAATAAATAATAAATTATAAAAAGTAATAAAACATACTGAATGGGTGGTTGCTTACGCCAAAAATAATAGTAACTAATTAGTAAATTAAATAAGTTATTACATCAATCCTACATATAAATAAAATAAAAATAAAAAATAAAATTGTTTTATTTCAGGAAATATTGGGTTCCCATATGCATATATTATGTATTATTTACATAATATAATATGTATTATTAGAAATAACACGCGAGGCCTGATTAAATATTAGTTTGAATGTAATAAGAATGTACTGCGATTCTACACAGCTACCTAATTGATGTAGGTAGTTGATAACAAATCACAGCTAGTCAACGACTATTAACTAAGTGAGGGTAGTTGGGTCAAACGTCGTATAAACAACGTCTGAGCCCATAGGCACGATTCGTACGAATGCGCCACGAGTCAAAGGAAAGCGGCATTTTATAGTAATCGATAGCTAAACACGTTCTGACAGGTAACAGTGACATCTATATTGACAACTATTCATCCGCAAAAATATTAAATCAAAAGTTACGTATCAGTATGTAATAACGATACGATTCAAGAAATTTAAAAATCTTATTGAATAAAAAGTGCAAACGAGCTTTATCAGCATCCTTCATGTTTTTTGAAGTGAAACTTCTTTATCGGGGTTGGAAAAAAATTTAGTATAACATTTTTTCGTTACGCGTGACATTTTTCCGTTACGCGCCATCTTTTTCTTATCCCTACCACGCGTGATTCGACGTATTTCTGTAAAGTTGCATATAGTAAATTATTTTTTGAAAAAATAAGGTCATAAAGAAGCACGCACACATTTTTTTTTTTGCATTTCTATATGTTCTTCGTTGTTATAATAAATTTATAAACTTACTTGGTTGCACACATGGTGGGATAGGCTCGGGACATGGCTCCGGCTGTGGGCAAGGTGGGATCGGTTCAGGACAGGGTGGGATCGGTTCCGGACATGGGCAAGGTGGGATCGGTTCAGGGCAGGGGCAGGGTGGGATAGGCTCAGGGCATGGTGGAGGGAGGAAGCATGGTGGTAGGTTTAGACACAGCTGTGGTGCTGGCGCGGCTAGGGTTGATGCGATTAAGCCTGGAATGATAGATTTTTTTCACATTATGATTTTTTAAACATATAGATAAATAATTATTAGTTATTTTAAAAGGTGCAGTTACAGGAGCTATCAACTTGTAGTTTGTATTAACAGTTAAATTATCATGAAAATAAAAAAAAAATAATGTACCTATATTTGGTAAGTAAAACATATTGTTACTAAATTAACGATGTTAGCTAAGAGAATAATTTGTAAGGTAGACCATAACAAACAAAAAATTAAATATTTCTCTTTATGTAAATACTTTTCCTGTGTCTCGTGTAAAAATCTGATAAATTCACAATTAATATCAAAGCAAAATATACTCTTTTTGAATTTATATAAATCTGATTTCAATTTCTTGTTGATTTTTGAATTTATTTTGATGCAGTTTTTTTTCTACACTAATATTATAAAGAGGAAAACTTTGTTTGTTTGATTGTAATGAATAGGCTCATAAACTACTGGACCGATTTTAAAAATTCTTTCACCATTCGAAAGCTACATTATCCACGAGTAATATAGGCTATATATTATCACGCTAAAACCAACAGGAGCGGAGCCACGCGGGTGAAACCGCGCGGCACAGCTAGTAATAGATAAAGTAGTCAAGAAGGTTTTAGTATATTAATTGATAAGTCATAGACATAGAATAGATATATTATGATTAATTATTAAGTTTTATTATGTATTTTTTTTATTATATTATTATAATATGTAAATACTTACCTAATATTCCTAAAGCCGTTAGACGCCCCATTTCCAAAGACCTACTGTTAAAACTAAAATGTTTGAATATATATACTAAAAAATTGTTATTATTATATTATATGCTAATCATTGCCACAAAAACTTACATGAACCGTTTTTATACATTTAAATTGGCGTAGCAAATATCCATTTGTATTTGGCTCAGTGATTTTCGACTTCAATAAAAAAAAGTTGAGGGTTCAAAACTAGATGAAAAGAAGTATCATAAGTCGCAACTTCAAACTCAAACATTTATTTATTCAATTAGACTTCTTCTATAGGTACTTTTGAATCGTCATAACATTTATTATACAGGGTGTCCCACTATCGGTATACTAAGCGCGAAGGGAATTGTAGTTTTGTATACACTGATCACGTAAAAAATACTTAAACAACAAAATTACATCAAAATTTTTTTGCAAATTTTTTTCTTTAAAATCCATGTTTTCTTCGCGCAGCCGGCATATACCGCTTCGCTAATGTGAGCATTGTGTCTATGAAAACATAGTCCTAAACGATAGCTCATATACGGGTGGCAAAGTTGGGCGGGTTGCTTTTTAGGGGTGTACACATAGTTTTAAGAATTCATCTATTTGAAAAAAAATGCGTCTGGAATTTTTTAAGTATTTTTTACGTACTCAGCATATGCAAAACTATAACCTCCTTTGAGCTTAGTATACCAATAGTTGGACACCCTGTATAATAGATTAATTAGTTGTACCAATTATTACTACAGAGAAGAGTCGGCAAGACACTCTGTAGATGCTATTTTATAGTCATGTCAATTTTACATATTATAGGTACCTACATATATTTTATGTATATCATAATTATTGTTATACCAAAGAACTTTCCTATGATTCTGACTTGAAACACAGTAGCTTGAAATTGTTGAGTGTCAAGCTACTGTATGATTATTAGATAAAAATATTATTATGCTACATCTAAACTAATATTATAAAGAGGAAAGGTTTGTATGTATGTATGGTTTTCACGCATTAACTACTGGACCGATTTTGATGAAATTTGGCACAGACAATCTTTAGACCCTGAGAAAGAACATAGGCTACCTTTTATTGCGAAATATGTACCACGGGCGAAGCCGGGGCGGACCGCTAGTTTATTTATAAAAAAATGCACCGAAAATAATTGGATAAAAAATACTTAATTATTTTTTCTAACTTAAACTTGTTTAAACTACGGTTAAGTTACTATATACTTGATGAAGCATGTAATAAACTATATACATATTTTCGGTTTTATATAAAAGAGTGAATTTTTTTCAATAATTTATTCGTCGACATGGGCATTTACGGACTGGTGTTCTTGGGTAAGTAAAATAACTAGGAAATAATAACTTTACTACATAGTATAAAACAAAGTCGCTTTCTCTGTCCCTATGTCCCTATGTATGCTTAAATCTTTAAAACTACTCAACGGATTTTGATGCGGTTTTTTTAATAGAGTGATTATGATAATATATGCTGTTATATATTTTGTAAAATTAAATTGTAATACTGACATGATTTAAAAGAACAACTATGGAGTTTCTAGCCGGTTCTTTTCCGTAGATACTGCTTTCCGAATCGGTGGTAAATTAATGTTAAAAATAATATGTAATGACGATTCAAAAGTGCTTCTAGAAGAAGTCTTATTGAATAAGTAAATGTTCGAGTTTGAGTTTTATTTAAGAGGAAGGTTTTAGTATATAATTTGTTAGGTTTTAGCCTTTTAGACACAGCGAGCGAAGCCGCGGGCGGAAAGCTAGTACTATATAAAATTCATTTCATTTAGTTCTCTTGCAAGCAGAATAATAAATTCAAAAATCAATAATTGGGGTTTATGGCAGATACTATATCATGCATCTGCCCCTATGCCCCATGCCCCACTAGAATGAAAAGCACCAAAATATATTTTTATTGGTAATAAATCTTAAAATATAAAAATTCAACCTTATAATTAAATTAATTATCCACATCCACACCAAATATGTGATTAGCGCTCCGGTAAATGCATATTTAAATGTGGCTAATTAGCTACATTATACATCAGTTGTCTCTTTTGCACACGATAGTCAAATCATGCCATCTCACTTTGACGTCTAATCGTGTGTGCGTTAGTGTGCCGTTTGAAGATCGAATGTAATTGTGTTGGTAACCTATCTACTCCTTTTTACTTATGATATCACTAGCTTTACGCACGCGGCTTCGCCCGCTTTGTCTAAAACCTAATAAATTATACACAACAACCTTCCTCTTGAATCACTCTTAAAAAAATCCGTATCAAAATCCGTTGCGTATTTTTAAAGATTTAAGCATACATAGGGATGGGACAGAGAAAGCGACTTTTTTTATACTATGTAGTGATAGTGATTGCCCCATCCCTATTTGGGACATCTTAGTCCCCATAGTGTCCATGCTACGTAACTTAGAACTCAATGTACTTAACGGATAACTTGAGACCGCAACTTAAACTTGGTTTAACTAAACTCTGTTTATTGGTTAACTTTGTAAACCTCAGTTATTTGTGACTTCACAAAATAATGTTATGGGAACATTGAATGTGTATTTTGGCCGATGTGATGTACTGATGAAAAGATTTTGATGAAATTAATTAGATAAATATCAGGAACAGAATTAGGGTTGTCAAAAAATTTGTTTATCAACAATTTATTTATTTATCTTGTTAATATTGATCCTATTATATAAATTAAGCATTTTTGCTGTGAGAAGAAATTCATGCTATTAATGAACTCGTGTCGGAGATGAATCTAAAGTTTAAAAAAAAACATACTGATAATTTGACTAATATTTTTAAGAAGATTATTAAGAATAGAGAAGGGCAATAGGAAATAATTCGATTTTATTTATTATCATATTAGATGATATTATACAGGGTGTCCCAAAAAGTAGTGATAAACGGAAGCTGGAAGGTAGAGGACCTAGAGGGCTATCCGAATCACCCCCATGTATGTTATGCGATTTTTCGTATTTTCGGAGTTATGACATTTTTTTTCAATTTTTCATCTATCGCTGAGTACGATGAGATTTTTATTTATGGTGACGTGAATTATTGCGCTAGATGCTTGATTTTTTTTGTGTGCTAAGCTGAAAGATAGGCCAATTCAGTATGGTAACATTTACTATCGTTAGATCTTCGAATGGAATAAAAAAAAAAAGAATTAAATGCCAAGAAAGATAAAATTACCCAGTATGTTCACAACTTCAAGGGCCCATAAAAAATAAAATCACATAAAAAAAGTTTTCCATTTGGCTTTTAAAAACTTGCTCTATCTATCAGGTAGCTTTCCTAAAAATTTCATTTTATTATTCAGAAGGCTTCAATCGAAAAATTGAAATCTAAATGTGGTAAGTGCAAAAATTTTATTAACATGATGATCATTAAAACAAAATTAAAACCAATAAATAGGTGTTTAATTACCAGAGATTTTTAAAATAACCCCGCTGTTGCTCAATGTAAGCGCGACATCACCGTAAAAAGTTGTCTTTTAAATGTCTGAATGCCCTTTTATCATTTTTAATGGTTTCTTCTGCTACTATGAATTTCCGGGTTATTTAGTCCAAATTGTGGCATTCTCTCAAGTAGCCGAGGTCTTTTTAGTATCCCCATTGAAACAAATCAATGGGGTTTAGATCGAGGGACCGTGGAGGCCAGGCTTTAAGGCAGGCGTCACCGGCGCATGCGCAGGCTGCAACGACCAATCCATCTTTCAGGGTATCTTTGCCCTTTAGCCTGGTCTCCACGGTCCCCGGACATAAACCCTATTGATTTTTTTTCCGTGGGGATACTACAAAGACGAGAGACGTCGACTGCCACAATTTGGACGAAATAACCCAGAAATTCATAGTAGCAAAAGAAACCATTAAAAATGATAAAAGGGCATTCAGACATTTAAAAGACAACTTTTTACGATGATGTCGCACTTGCACTGAGCAACAGCGGGGTCATTTTAAAAATTTCTGGTAATTAAACACCTTGTTATTGGTTTTAATTTGTTTTTATTAATCATCATGTTAATTCAATTTTTGCACTTACCACATTTAGATTTCTATTTTTCGATTGAATCCTTCTGAATAATAAAATGAAATTTTTAGGGTAGCTACCTGATAGATAGAGCTAGTTTTTAAAAGCCAAACGGAAAACTTTTTTTATGTGATTTTATTTTTTTACGGGCCCTTGAAGTGGTGAACATACCTACTGGATAATTTTAACTTTCTTGGCATTTAATTCTTTTTTTTATTACATTCAAAGATCTAACGATAGTAAATGTTACCATACTGAATTGGCCTATCTTTCAGCTTAGCAAACAAAAAAAAATCAAGCATCTAGCGCAATAATTGACATCACCATGAGTGAAAATATCATCGTACTCGGCGATAGGTGAAAAATTGAAAAAAACGTCATAACTCCGAAAATACGAAAAATCGCATAACATACATGGGGGTGATTCGGATAGCCCTCTAGGTCTTCTACCTCCCAGCTTCCGTTCATCACTACTTTTTGGGACACCCTGTATTTTAAAACCGAAATAAAAGAAATTCGAATTCGAAATTAGACCAAATCAAAAGTTGCGTGTTCAAATACTTCATTACCTACATTTTTTTATATTAATAGTTAAAATTTCATATATTTTTTGTAACTTTCAAATGTGTCTATTTTGACCTTTATATCCCCAGCACTCATCGCTACAACAACCGCTGCCCCGTGGCGTTGCTACCGGACCAACGATGGGGGCACCGTCTGCTTGGGGGATCTGGGGCAGCCCTGTATTGCCCCACCCTCCATCAACATAGGCAGAACTTGCCCGCCATGCACCGGCCCGGCGACTATATACACACCCCCCGCTTGTCCACCCCCCTGTCCTCCCCCCTGTCCACCCCCCTGTCCACCCCCCTGTCCACCACCGTGTCCATGTTATTAATTTCGACGCATCGAGTTAATAAAATTTAACTATTTCGATTGATCTTTCGGCTAAATTCGATTCGGCGCATTTTGAATTGTTTCGGCGCAATTTTTGCAAATTTTTGTTTGCGCATGTTTTGGCAATTTTAAATTCATGTTCGGTTTGTGTAATAAATATACTGGGTTACGATGTTTGTTTTTTATTTTACTAGATACCTACTACCATAGATTGTATACTTTTAAAAATGTTAAGGCCTTAGGGCTGTCCACCCCCCTGTCCATGTTACTAATTTCGACGCATGGAGTTCATAAACGCAGACTTTGACTTTCGACTAAATTCGATTCGGCGCATTTTGAATAGTTCTTTCGGGAAATTTTTGCAAATTTTTGTTTGCGTATGTTTTGGGAAATTTGTTAAATTAATGTTCGGTTAAATTGTGTAATAAAGATACCGGGTTACAATGTTTGTTTTTTATTTTTATAATTTGTTTATTACCTACTTTTTATAACATCTTAGTTAGTACCTCTACTAAATTATTCCAAAGCCTTCGATAGCCTTGATTCGCCCTATACCTACATAATAATATATAATATACAAATTTTGATATAAAATAATGTATTAATTACAAATAAGATATATTGTACAGACAGACACAATATATACTTACTTACACTTTACATAACATAACCTATTTACTCTATGATTTCTATGATATATGAAACTCGGTTCACATAATATAATACCATACGCACAGAGATAGATTTTAGTCATTACACATAAGCTACTTTTAAACCGGGTACATAGGCTAGTACAGTCAAAGATAGAACTTTTAGTAACACAGAAATTCAACATTTAAACACAGAAACTTGCTACGGCTTATAGTCTATACCTATATCTAAATTGGATCTAACTTGTTCTTTGGCAGTTCCTATAGATATCTTAGACTTACTTGTGTCTAGGCTAAAGTTAGATTCGATTGCACTTACTAAAAGTTTTATTTTATAATAATATGTTGAATTTGCGTAGTTGCGCGGTTTTTAATTATTTTTCAGGTGATAAGTTTTAGTGTAAAATATAATGGTAAAATAGCCAAATTTCATACAGATTCGATTAGCTGTTTCTGCGTGAAAGAGTTACAAACATGAAACATCCATACATACTCACAAACTTTTGCATTAATTATAATATTTAAGTAGGATATAGGATATGTATATTGTATAATGTAACACAGATATTTGGACACACAGATAGACCTCTTTTTCACCATTATTAAAAAAACTAACATTTTGTTAAAAATTATCCATACTTTTATCACTAAATATTAAATTTAAAATTCAACAGTTCTAACTTGTGCAAATCCGGACTTTCCTAAATTCACACTAGACCAGTGTTTGCTGAAATCTTTTGACTAATTTAAATGATATTTCCTTGAAATAATATCGTCTCAGCTGTCTGTATGCACTGAATGAATTTATATTAATTTTATTATAATACTAGCTGTGCCCCGCGGCTTTACCCGCATTGCTCCGCTCCTGTTGATCTTAGTGTCATGATATATAGCCTATAGCCTTCCTCGATAAATGGGCTATCTAACATCGAAATAATCTTTCAAATCGGATCCGTACTTCTTGAGATAAGCGCGTTCAAACAAACAATCAAACTTTTCAACTTTATAATATTACTTATAGTACTTATAGATAAAATTAGTTTTTCTTCATAAAATGCATAATAACACCAAAATCAACTCATATAAAACCAAACAAGCAACGTTGTTTATGTTTTTAAAACGATGTTAAATTCTTATGTATATCCACCGCTACCCCCTAAACGGCTAAACTTTAAACGGAAAGTTACGGAGAAGTTACTCATTAGCAATTTAAAAGACTTTTTGATTCACATTTTGTTCATACATAAAGAATGAGTAATTTTTAATCTGTTTCGAAAAGTTTAAAAGATACAACGCTTTTTAATAGACACTGTATGATCTTGCAAATTCAAAGAGATTTTTCATTTTATGAGTAAACTAGCTTTCCTCCTGCGGCCTCGCCCGCGTTTTCTAAGAAAAACCCGCATAGTTCCCGTTCCCGTGGGATTTCCGGGATTGCGTCATTTTCCTGGGATAAAAAGTAGCCTATGTCCTTTCTCGGGTATCAAAATATCTCCATACCAAATTTCATGAAAATTGGTTCATTGGTTTAGGCGTGATTGAGTAACAGACAGACAGACAGAGTTACTTTCGCATTTATAATATTATTAATAATATGTATGGATTATAAAGGCACATTTTATAGCCTATATCTTATTTAAATCCTACTAATATTATAAATGCGAAAATTTGTGAGGATAGATGCATGTTTGTTATTCTTTCACGCAAATACTACTGAAGCGATTACAATGAAATTTAGCACACGTATAGAGGGTAACATGGATTACATAGGATAGGTTTTATCCCGGAAATCCCACGGGAACGGGAACTATGCGGGTTTTCCTTTGAAAACGCGGGCGAAGCCGCGGGCGGAAAGCTAGTGATAAATAATGTATTATATTACAATTTAAAACAAGCACAAGATTGTACTAATTTTATAAAATTCAAGGATTTCTAATGTTATTAAATTATATTTTTATTGTTTCAGATTATAATCTCGAGAACGTTTATGAAAACTATCAGCTGATGAAAAGAGGTACATATAATTTATATTTATATTAATTTTACTCAACCTTTCCACAAAGAGGGATCTAACACATACATACATCACTACATAGTATAAAACAAAGTCGCTTTCTCTGTCCCTATGTCCCTTTGTATGCTTAAATCTTTAAAACTACGCAACGGATTTTGATGCGGTTTTTTTTAATAGATAGAGTGATTCAAGAGGAAGGTTTTAGTATATAATTTATTAGGTTTTAGACAAAGCGGTCGAAGCCGCGGGCGGCAATCTAGTTTTTTTATATAATATGACCTACCTATATCATTTACAAGCATGTGACGTCACATACCCTTCAAACCCCATCGATAGTTGAACTGATAAGTTGACAGTGATATATGGATCTACCCTTAAATAAATCATTGATAACAATTTATATATATAACTAGCTTTCCGCCCGCGGCTTCGCTTGCGTTATATTATATAACTAGCTTACCACCCGCGGCTTCGACCGCTTTGTCTAAAACCTAATAAATTATATACTAAAACCTTCCTCTTGAATCACTCTATCTATTAAAAAAAACCGCATCAAAATCCGTTGCGTAGTTTTAAAGATTTAAGCATACAAAGGGACATAGGGACAGAGAAAGCGACTTTGTTTTATAGGTACTATGTAGTGATGAAACATAACAAATTAGATATATGTATACTAAAACCTTCCTCATGAACCAATCTATGTATTAAAAAAGGGCGTGTGTGCTGAGCACACGTGTCAGAAGTGAAACTTCTTTGGTAAGATTCAAAGATAACAAAATCGTTGCCTTGCCCCATGACGCGACCTTGAAATTTTACTCTCAACGCGCGAGTTTCTCTTCAAAAAAAAACGCTTCAAATTCCGTTGCGTAGTTTTGAAGATTTAAACATACACAGGTACGGACAGACAGTGACTAGCAAAATCAAGTACATATATTTAAAAAGCATATATTAGTATTATAGATATTAATTATTATGTAATCTCTAGTCTCAATCCTACTTAGGCCGGGAGATACTGACATAAAATTTCTTTGATGATGTTTTTTTTTAAATCAACGCATTCGCGTCTGTATGGCGGGCTGTAGCCTGTAAGTCACAACGGAAAAGTATGGCATGACACTACCGCCTACATCTTTTTTGTGGGCAATCGGTAAATTCTAAAATTTTTGTGTTACAAATCGTTTGACTTTCGCTATTTATCCGACGAGTTCGACTAACGCCCACGCGACTAGTCCGCCGGTATATAAGCGTTCTGACCATCATTTTTCTTTTTGTCATTGCGTACTAAGACCCCTGTAGAACCGCCATCCTGTTACAAATGACCCGAAATTTTGTGTCAGTATCTCCCAGCCTAACTAACATTATAAATGGGAAAGTTTGTTTACTTTTTACTCCTTTTACGCAAAAACTGCTGAACCGATTTTCATGAAATTGGGCACACACCTAGAGGGTAACTTGGATTAACACATAGGATAGTTTTTATGCCGAAAATCCCACGGGAACAAGAACTATGCGGGTTTTCCTTTACCTATGCGAGCGAAGCTGCGAGCGAAAAGCTAGTACCTACCTACCGATAATTATATTTTATATCAATCACTAGCGGTCCGCCCCGGCTTCGCCCGTGGTACATATTTCGCAATAAAAGGCAGCCTATGTTCTTTCTCAGGGTCTAAAGATTGTCTGTGTCAAATTTCATCAAAATCGGTTGAGAGGTTTAAGCGGGAAAGCGTAACAGACAGACAGAGTTACTTTCGCATTTATAATATTAGTAGGTTAAGTAGGTATCAATCATTTAACAAAGAATTTTCCATTTGAAACTTCAAAATTCAAATGTAAAATCAATAACGCAACTTGAAGCTAAAAGGCAATTTGCAGGTCAATATCCACCCTTATTTGCTTAGCCATTCGTGACAACCCCTATAATTTGAGGAATACACTGTACACACGGAAGTTTTATATTATTCAGTAGTATAGTATAAAAATTGTAGACTATGCTATAGATATTATACCTAATGTATATTTTGTTATGTTGTTGTACCTATGTATTTTAACGTGGTACGAAAATGGGTACGAATGAAAATTATGTTTTTATCACATTTATGGAATTATTTTTAAGTAAGTACCTAACTATTACTAAGAATATTAACACTAATTAATTACAATTTTTATTAACAATAACAATTCTATCAACAAGCAAAAACGTAAAATACAAACATAAAATTAATTACTTACGTCATATTCTTCTTCTTTCAAGAAACAAAACACTATTTCAATACAGCCTAAAAATCTAAAAATAAAAATATTATTATATTATAGTTACATATAATTATCATTAAAATCTAAGTTCGCACTTCTTCCAAATACATAAAAACAGTTAAGTTATTTCTTAATAAGAATAACACAACATTTATGGTAATATTTTAATCATCACAAAAAAAACATATAAATGTCAAACAATTATTTTTTATCAGCCGTCAAAAAAAGCGCGGGAAAGACGCAAGACATTTTCCTCGCACAGATACAAAACATTTCTCATAACAGATTCATTAGGGACCCCTATGAATTGGGGTTCAAGCCCCATAGTATCATTTCGACCCTTGAACTGTGTGGTTGTGTTATATAGCTATAACCATGGACGTATAAAAAAAGACGGACGGTATATCGCCTAAACATTGAGTGAAGCCTAGTAATGGCGGCGAAACATCCATGTGTGTGTGCCATGTTGCCATGGCAACAGCTGTCCTGATGACAATGGCGGCTGTATTTTTTTCTATAAATTTTGCCGTAATAATTTTGTCATTAAAACATAAAAGAAATAACTTGCTTCCCTGTGGAATGTAATCCCTTGTGTTTTGTTATTTAAAATTGTACTGTTGCGACACCATTTAACCATGCAAGACGGCATTTTAAATATTTTTTGTGAAACAGTGACGCAGTTAATCAGTCGGTAGTTCACGACGTAATGGCGGCCGACTAGCTTACTATGGTGAGAGTGTGTGCGTGTTTATTGTCTTTACACGATCGCTAGCTTACTATGGTGGCTTCACGTTGTTTGTTCGTAATACGGCGTCCGTCTTTTTTTATACGTCCATGGCTATAACATTTACCATATTAATTTCTGAACGATACGTGTTTACTGAAAGTAAAACTAGATGGCGCTGTAATCAAAATTCGAATCTAGATTTTTTCTTGTATTTAAAAGTAATTTAATTGTTTTTTATTGATAAAATTGTAAAAACGACTATATAAAAATACGGTTTATATTTTAATTTAGCTACAAGTGTTTAACAATTTTTTTAAGTGTTAAAGTTGTGAACGCGAAGAAAAAAAGTCAGAAAAAAAAATCTCAAAAATTATGTTTCGATATTTAAATGTATTTCGAATATTAAAATATATTATTAAATGAGTGTTTTTTTTTATAGTTTTCTGTTTTAATTAATGTGTAATTAACAAAAAATAATAATAAATATTCGAAAGTGACGTTGTGGATATGAACTGAAATATTACATGGCGCGTAATTTATAGGTATGTATATGTTT
This sequence comes from Colias nastes, assembly GCA_907164665.1. Taxonomy (NCBI): domain Eukaryota; kingdom Metazoa; phylum Arthropoda; class Insecta; order Lepidoptera; family Pieridae; genus Colias; species Colias nastes. The sequence goes on along the minus strand of CAJQZM010037307.1, from coordinate 6,322 downwards.
AATTTTAATATTTAAAAACGCTTTGTCTGTTTACGTGTGTATTTTTATTTAATTTAACATTATAACTTTATTCCTATTTTTTGTACTACACTCACCGGCACGGAATCTTGGCCACTTACAAATTTGTCGATAAAAAAAGTTTGAAGTGTTTTTCACGATTTTTTTGTATGCAGATATGTTAACATATTATTTGTTTAATTTTATGGTAAGAAATCATTAAGTTTGAGAATAATCTTTTACCACTTTTTAAGAGTTATTCGAAATTTGTGATTTGTGCGGTTAAACCGAAGTTACGAATTGTTCGTTTTAAACTTTTTTCGATATCGTTTATGCCGTTTTAAGATATTGTTATTGTTGTACTATAGTCAATGATCATAACAAACGATAAAAAATGCCGTTAACATCTGAACAACCTGCTCAGGCCATCATAATGTTAGACCAATGACTGCCGCAACATAAAGTACCTAATGTACAGTACGTACCACGTTCAGCGATGCACTGTGCATGGAGAAGATACCAGGAGACTGGCAGCTACACGTGCAGACCAGAAAATGAAGGCGTGAGGTGCACATCAGCTCGAGAAGACCCGTTTATTGTTCAAGAGATACTCAGAAATGGCTTTCTGACAGTTTTTGAGATACGCCACCGGCTCTAAAACACCAGGATAATAAATGTGAGTGAGCAATCAGTGAGAAGACTAATGAAGGAAGTTAATTTGAAGGTTTGCAGACCAGCACGCCGTCCAGAACTCCTCAGACATCACAGAGAAGCACGTCTTCGTTTAGCACGAGAACATGAAAACTGGACCCACAGCCAGTGCGCTCGTGAAATGTTCACAGATGACTGCTAAGGCACTTTACGAGCTTCTGATAGCCAAGAGTCAGTATAGAGGAGACGAGAAGAGAGGTTTTCACCCATCACCACACTCAAATTGCACTTTTTTCATGGAGGGTCAAAAATGGTATGGGGAGGTATAAGTTCCGATGCTCGCACGGAGTTAGTTATCGTAGATAATGGCTTAAATTTGATCAGGTACATCGAGGAAATTCTTCAGAAACATGTTCAGCCCTATTACAGGTTTATCAGTGAAGAAAATTTGCTACTAATACACTATAACGCACGTCCGCGTGTCGTACGATGCGTATAAGAGTACCTTCAAGAGGTTATTATTGAAAAATTGGAGTGGCCAGCTCGTAGCCCGGATCTTAATCCAATAGAACACATCTGGGACATGCTTAAAAGAAACATAAAGTTCGATTCCAAACCAGCACCTATGTTAGATGAGCTTAGAAATACAGCTGGGGCCGTTTGGTACACTATAGCTCAAGTGGACATCAAAAATGTCTTCTAGAGTATGCCAGACTGGATGCAAACAGTGTTTAAGGCAAGAGAAGGAAACACCCTATATTAAAAAGTTCAATTTTTTTTTATGGAAACGTTCTTTCTAATTTATGTGCATTTTTTAAGAAATCATTTAAATTTCACAGGAAAAGCGTAAATTCTTGTTTAATTCATATCTACGCGGTAGTACTTCTTATAAACTTCCAATTATTACTAAAAGTTAGTAAAAACATTAAAGTAACTAGTTTTGATTAAATTTTTATTGAATTTTGTAGTAGAAAATAAATAGTGTTATTTTACGCAAAAATTTGCAGTGGCCAAGATTCCGGTGAGTGTATAATAATATACCTAGTCGTTATTCTAATAAATTATTTGACAAAATTCAAAAATGTTTATTTGGAAATAAGGAACCTACTAATTCTAGGTTATAAAAACTGAATAGTTTTTATAATATCTTTGAATAACTTAGGTTCATTCAAACATAAAAACTAACTTTCTTTTATTCTTTTTGAGCGTAAAAATTCCCAAATCAAAAACACATAATTTCTAAACGTGTAGCCCGTTAGACCGTGCAGAAAATCATCAAAGTTCACAAAATACTTTACTGAAGGGTTGTTACTTAGGAATTATCACCAATGCTTGAGGGTGATTTATGAACGTTAAAATATCAAAGTTAATGAAATTACTTTCATGTATATTGGAATTCTTTGGAAGTTTTTTGGGTTGTCTTTATCTAGTACTAGCTGTTCCCTGCGGTTTCATTCGCATTGCTCCGCTCCTGTTGGTCTTAGCGTGATGATATAATATAGCCTATAGCCTTCCTCGATAAATGGGCTATCTAACACCGAAAGAATTTTTCAAATCGGACCAGTAGTTTCCGAGATTAGCGCGTTCAAACAAACAAACTCTTCAGCTTTATAATATTAGTATAGATTAGATACTAAAACCAACAGTATTACTTGTATACGTAGTATATTATTATTAGTCTGTGGTATTACAATAAAATATTGTAATACATACTGTGCTAAAACCTTCCTCGAGAATTAATCTATCTATTAAAAAAACGCATCAAAATCCGTTGCGTAGTTTTAAAGGTTTAAGCATACATAGGGATAAACGACAGAGAAAGTAACTTTGTTTTATTAACCGACTTCAAAAAAAAGGAGGAGGTTATCAATTCGGCCGGTATATATATATATTTTTTTTTTATGTATGTACATTGTACACCGATTACTCCGAGGTCTCTGAACCGATTTACGTGATTCTTTTTTTTCTATGTAGTGATGAACTATGTACCTATTGACTCTATTCTCATGATATTGAGTATTGACCCCAAACGGGCCAAAACTAATTGTGCAAGATATACCCCTGGTAGTTGGTACACCTTCCGGCCACGTGGCGTGGTGGCACCATAAATCATGGCCCCTAGGGACGGGGTGACTATGCTGTGGGAATTTTTGGGATAACTTTTTTGTTTGTTTGTGTGGGAAGAGAAATGTGTAGAATTTGATATTTAGTGTTTTATGGCATTCAAGTCTATATAATATATAAAACTCAAAGGTGACTGATATCTATCAACGCACAGCCCAAACCACTGGACGTATCGGGCTGAAATTTGGCATGCAGGTAGATGTTAGGACGTAGGCATCCGCTAAGAAAGGATTTCCCGAAATTCTTGCGGGAACGGGGAAAAACGGGGATGCACGTACAAAGTCGTGGGCGGAAGCTAGTGCTTTATATAGTATAATTATGAATTGTTACTTGTTAGGGAATAGAAAAAAAATGTAGAGAAATTTTTAGTTTGATATAACGTAACGGCACCAGTCTTGTACAGATTAAGGAAAAAATTGAAGTTATTTGCAAATTTTTCGTAGGTTTTTTAACTTTATTGGATATTGTTTAGTTATACCTTTAGTTCAATGTCAGTTTAATGTAACCAATGTTAGAAAAAAGATCACAATGCATGAATAATGAAGTTATTTATAAATTAAAAAACCACTTTTTTGCACCAGTGTTGGACAGTGAAAATCTAATGATGGACACCCAGTTTTGGACAACATCCAGTTATGAACACCCATTTATGGACTGTACCTAATGTTGTTTCTCCAGTTATTTACACTTGGAGAAGACTTATAGTTATCAATAGAATCTTGAAAATGATGATTGGAATACAATAAATCGGGGATGTATTTATAAAAAATAGTACTTATTAATTATTTTGCATACTTATAATATTTAAAACAGTCTTAATTTCCATTTTCTAGGCAAAAATTGGACAAATGCATCGTTAAATACGAGTTATGTCCGTTAAGAAACACCAATATGGTTTTTTTTTTCTCAATAAGTCAGGGATGAAAAATACAACTAAAAAAAATTGGTTGTCCGTAAAGTCGGTTTACTGGCGATAGTTGAATAATAATAATAATAATAATACAAAAGATTTATTGCAACCAACAGAACATACATAATAATACACAATACAAAAAAGGGAAAACAAACATAAAATAACACAAAATAATAAGGAATTTACAAATTACAATAGTTATAAGTACACAAATGTATTATGTGTGTTGCGCACTGGCTGCAATTAGGCCCTGGCTCAGCATAATGTTGTGGGAGCAAGCTCCACAACGCTGATAATTCTGCCAGATACCCAGATGAATAGTTTGCGCCTCCAATCAAGTATGTATATATAAGTATAATAAAACGTGACAACGTCCGATTGTGCTTCTTTGTCGCTCGTTCCGCGCTCTCTCTTGCACTTCAAGCCTTACATGGAACGCCTCAGTGCGAGGTAACGCCGCATGAGTCATGTTTTTTCGTGCGTGCAGCCGGCTCTATCGAATTATAAGACGTTGTCACGTCAAAAAGTACTGCCATTCCATCCATTTTGGGACTTCTTCTTCTTCGTCATATCACTCTAGTCAGAGCGAACGTGGTCAACATGAGGTTTGGGGGGTAGATGTTACCCGCTTCCCGATGTTCCGCCATATCTCTCTGTTTCCTGGCATTCCGCTACACTCGTGAAGTGAATCGCCAATATGAATCCGCCAGCAGCCTTAATCTGATCGGTCCATCGATATGGATTCCAAATTGTAGCACGGCAGAAAGGCAGGAGGCAAAAAGCTTTTTTTAAACTGTTGTCAAGATGGTGTGGATGAACTTAAGCGTGTGTGCTATATGGTGGTGGAATTTAGCAGCAGACAGCGATCCAAACAGTTCATCAGAGAACTCTCTATGATAAATGCGTTACAATACGCATAAGTATGCGACTTCTCCACGCAGTGATAGAGATTGAAGCCGAGAACGAGTCGCACAGCACATAATGACCCATTGTGCTAAAATATATTCTTCATGTTTAGATAGATATTATGTTGTTGGACCCATTAGTGTAATTTTAACAAAAAATATCAATGTCCATTATAGGAACCAAAGCAAATCCAGTCATGGACAATTGTTGTACAATATTGGAACCCTTTGTTTGAAATGGTCGTGATAGGTATATTATTAATCAGAAAGAAAGGACAATACAGAAAAGCGCATGTAATTAATACCTTTAAAAAAAGTTTATTTTCGACATATGTCCATAAATGGATATATCCATAGAATTAAATCCAGTTATGGACACTGAAGAATTTTATTTGAACAACATAACCTATCATGATACTAAATCGTGTAATATTTCGTACACTTAACTACTATAAATAAAAGTAATATCAAATTTTGCTGACATTTATACAAAAAATCTTATAACCAAAATTGTGTCCTCACTTCCTTAAGGATTTCCTTAGTAAAAATGGATTTCTTCGAAACGAGTCGCAGCAACTAAACATAACGTTCTGCCATCTTCAAACATTTTGGCCGAATAAGATGAAGTGTCGTATTTTGATAGCTTATGAACCAAACTTTTATTTTAAGTATTGCCAATGAAGAGATGCTTGTCCACGACTGGTGCCGTTACCTTACGATTGATTCTTTATATTTTCATCTTTATTACTTGCTACTAGATCGATTCTTAATTATTAGCTTTTCGCCTGCAGCTCCGCCCGCTTTCTATAAAACCTTATTAGAAAAAACGATAGAAAGTTTTGTGTTTTTTTTTTAATAATAATTGACTTTAGCTAACGTATACATGGTGTAATCGTTAAGACGTGTGCACAGGCGATTATTCCGTAACTATTGCAGATATCAAAAAACTTTAAACTGATATTGAAAGTACTATACCTAATGAGTAAAATGGCAATAACTTATATAACAACAATAACTTTTTAACAAACAATAACTTTTTAAAAATAAAACGAGAAATATCCAAAAATGTTACATGAAACGCTCCGATATGTAATAGTTACGGAATAATCGCCTGTGCACACTTAACGATTACACCCTGTATAAGGTTTTTAATTTTTCGGACATTCTGTCAAAAAGTAAACGAGTTCAGAAATAGTTTATGAAATGTGCAAATTGTAACAAAATTACCTGGTACTAAACTTACTAATAAGCTTTAAAAGAAAAATAAGAATAGCAAAAAAACCTTTTTACAAGTATTAAATTAATCCACAAATCAAATAAACCCACTACACCCTACATACTTAACGTTTGATAGATGCTCACGCGTGTCGTGTGACGTCATGGCACGTGACGTCACGCGACGTCACGAGACGGCCAATTATTCATATCTATAGGGGTGTTTGGAATTTGTAGATTTAATTCTGTATTGTGAAAAAAGGGTAGTTTTAAAGTGATAAAGGCTATGTACTTTTAAAAGCGATAAAGATGTTATGTCATTATGCGAGTATAAGGCGTGTTGAGAGTAAAATTTCAAGGTCGCGTCATAGCAATACCGTCACGTCATGGATTAGGGCGACGATTTTGGTACCTATTTTTGAATCTTGCCATAGAAGTTTCACTTCTGACACGTGTGCTCATTACATAACCTATACTCTGTCCATTATATTATTTGCTTTTTGACAGCTTCACGCCT
>CAJQZM010037305.1:3237-14861 GCA_907164665.1 Colias nastes | reverse complement strand
ATGGGCCGAGTGCCATCGACGAATCACTCGTGGGACTTGTTTGCCGGTTTCGTGCTAGCCATGGTCCTGCAGTCGCTGCTCAACTGGCTGTTCTATAAAAAAGATTGAGTGACAGCTGACAGCTGACGTTTTGACAGTGACAGTTGACGTGTCGAGATTTTTTTTCGTCTGTGCCGGGCGCGCTGGCGCGGTTTTTCGTTTGACAGGTGGTGGTTGGCGGGTTTTTAATAAAGAAAAATTGTTGTTTTTTTTTTTTTAATTTCATGCCAGTTGGAATAAATTGTTTTGTTTAAATGCCAGTTGTTATGACGTTTGTATTGATTTATAAATGTAATGCCAATAAATAATTGATTTGAATGCGTTAATTGTAAAAATACTGCGTTTCTAGGGACAAAATATTTACAGATTTCATATTGTTTAAATAATGATTAATAATGCGATTTTCAATTATTTTGTCCGTAATCTGTTAGGTATTGTGTTCTAAATTTCTTGGCTGTTAAACTTAGATTAGAATTGATTTGTTTAAATGCTTGTCAGATTAAAAATCGTCCTAGCGGTCAGGGGCTAAAGATACTTGCCTATGCTTTGGAAATAATGTTTGTATATTGTAATAAATTTAATTTAGCGTTGTTCAGAGCTTATTAAAATATTATTGAATTGCTCGAATTGCAATCTCTTTTTATTTTGTACAATTGTTAGAGTCGAAATAATTATGGAAACTTAAAATAATAATAAAACCTCTTTTGTCGAAAATCCAAATTAATTTGACATATTACAATTGCTAAATATTGTATTAAATTTTTGTTGAATGTTTCTTAATATATTTCATTATTTTTGACTTCAACAGTTAACTATAGCCAATAGATATATTATGCCAAAATAACGATTTATTTATATATAAGATGTATATTTTAAAGTTAACATATGAATATAGTAAAAATATATTTAAAACTACAGATGCAGTCTGAAATGTAATGAAAAATAATATTTATTAATAAATGAAAGAAAATAAAGATTTAAAACTGCATTAACTAAATAAATATATACATTTTTTTTTACTATATTCAACCTGATTTTCTGACAGGTTCTGACATTTTCTGGAATGTCAAGTTTGGCGCCAAAATGGCTGTCAGTATTGCCACTGCGGGATCTCGAAAATTTATTAGAAATTTTCCAGTGGACTCCCGCGTACGACGTTTTATTTTACCTGTAAAATAAATAGATTATTTACCTTATTAAATAGTATTTTCACATATTACGCTATTTTTAAAAAATCGCTTAATTTTTTCAGAATACAGTCACTTTTATACTTTATAAGCGGTATTAAATTCCTATAATTATTTATCATCTACATTCCTTGCACGCGCGCTTTTGTCACGATTCAAAGGAAAATGCCGATTTTGAGGTTAGAATTCTATGATATTTAAAGAAAAAAGTGTAGATAGGTTACCAACACAACATTTCAGGACAATTTTTTTTTTCACACACGGCACGATCTGATCCCATACTAAGCTTTCGCTTGTGTTATGGAACATTCGGTCTTGAAACACGGCACACTAACGCACACACGATTAGGCAAAGTGAGATGGCATGATTCAACTATTTAGAGCGAAAAAGAGACAACTGAAAAGTAAACTGGCTAATTAGCCTATTCCAGAACGCTTATAACCTATCTAAATATTTTACTTATATCATTGTTAGAATTAATGCAAATAATGTTTGAAAACTACGGAAATATTATATTCTGTGATTTAGAAATATGTGCGTTCGTGCCTATATAAAAACACGTGGATAAATCTTTAATAAATGATAAATTTTAAAAGATTAGAGTAGGGTTTTTTGTATTCTAACTTGAAGTAAGGATTTTTCATTTACCTATGAATAGGTATAACTAATAAACATTTATAAAATCGATGTTTTGTCCCTTTCTTACATATATTAAATAATAGTACAAAGAATGAAACAAAACACAGATAAAAAGTATTAAAAATGTTTATTAGTTATTTTCTATAATATATTTCGAAATTATAAGGCGATACGAAGAAATTATTGTAATAAAAACTGGATTTACTTAATCGGTCCAAAAGTATTAACATTTGTATTATACTACCATTTTCATTTCATATAAGGGTTTTGTAGTTTTTCCCCTATATCTATACTAATATTATAAAGCTGAAGAGTTTGTTTGTTTGTTTGAACGCGCTAATCTCAGGAACTACTGGTCCGATTTGAAAAATTATTTCGGTGTTAGATAGCCCAGTTATCGAGGAAGGCTATAGGCTATATATCATCACGATAAGACCAACAGGAGCGGAGCAATGCTGGTGAAACCGCGCGGAACAGCTAGTAATTAATATATTAATAGAATTTAAACTCAATTTTTAAGATATTCCCGATTTTTGTTTGTATTATATTGTGTTGCCATTTTAAAATATAATTCTTGAATAGAAGAAATAATTATTTATAATTGTTATGAATCGCGATTTTTTATGCAGCTACATAATATTATGTAAAATAATATAACTGTTTCTTTTTGCTACGATAAACTATGACCAAAAATAATAAACGATGCCTTAATAACAATAACTGAATTGATGTTTTGTGCTTAATAAACTTAAGCAAATTTCTTATAAATGTGAAAGCATAGACACAAATAAAACTATAATATAAATATTATCTCTGATATAGTAAATTATATTGTATTTTACCCTTAATTTTATGAATTTTAAGTATTTTTAACGTGCAAAATTTGAATGTTCCAAAAATAAGGTTTTTAGTAAAAGCACTAATTCGTTTTCTTACTACAGAACCCTAAAATAAAAACCTTTTTCAAAGAAAATGTTGCCATCATCACATGTTCCATACTTCCCAGTAATTCTTGTAAATTACGCATTTAGATAAGGTAATTAGATTGTTAATATTTTTGTTGTTTTATTCATTGAATATATATTTTTTTCCAATTTATGCATTGTTTTATTTATGTAACCCTACCTACTGTACAAAAAAAATTTCATGTGTTTTCCGACGAGTATGGCAACTAGAAGTTGGTAAAAAACACTTTCAAATCTATACAAACTCATATTTTATTGGGTTAGCATTTATTAACTACTATCTCACCGCCTGCGGCTTCGCCCGCTTTGTCTAAAACCTAATAAATACTAAAATTTTCCTCTTGAATCACTCTATCTATTAAAAACAAACCGCATCAAAATCAGTTGCGTAGTTAAAGATTTAAGCATACAAAGGGACATAGGGACAGAGAAAGCGACTTTGTTTTATACTATGTAGTGAAGAAATAATAAAACACCTCATATTATCATCATATTTTTATTAGAACCACTTATTACAATAAAATTCCCATGGTTGAAAGTGTCCGCTAACATTTTTACAAAACTACTGTCATACTAAATCATAAAATATTGATATTTTTAATATGGAATCCTATAAGATCCCGGATATTTCCCTTGCGGTCCATGTATCCAGTGATTCCGCAAATCTCTAAAGTCACTTTCGCTCCAATGAAATCTTTTTGGTAAAAAATGTGCTAATCTTCGCCGTCTATCCAGATCGACTTCGAATATTCTAGTCGGTGCTTGCATGTATTTTAGAGGATCTTTTCTTTTAACTTTCTTAGGCTTTTGTCTCACGTAATCTGATTCTTCAGATGAATTAGACTCTTCTGTACTCTCTTGATATTTTATAGAATTTCTAACATCGTTACGCGTTAGGTCTTCAGAATTGCTGTCTGAATCGTCTTCGCTTTCAGAATCGAAATTAGTCCTAAGTATTTTCTTAGTTATAAAATTATCATTTAAATTCCGCCTACGCTGTTTTTTCGCGTTTTTCTTCTTTCCGCCAGGTTTATAGAAATACATTTTCTCTTTGGACATATCTTTGCTTTTATTTTTATTATTATTCCCCGATCTTCCGATGCCAGGAAAATCTACGTAGTCTTCAGCAAAATTGAACATTCCTTTTCTAACGGCGTCCTCTGAATCTCTTGTTAAATCGAGAAAATGGCTGAAATGATTATCATTGTCTTTAAAAATATCTTGGTTATCTTGAGCGTGGTCAAATTGTTTAAAGAATTTATTTTTAGTTTTATACCGAGATCTCGCAGCTGTCTTTTCGTGTGCCACATTTTTTAAACATATTAAAATATCGTCTTCATTTCTTTCATACAAGCATTTATTGATTGTTTTTTCTGTAGCTCCGTTTCGTTGTTCTATTACATTTATTATTTCCTTGATTAATTCTTTGTTTAAGATATTTCTAGATGCGGCATTGTTTAGCTTGCTAAAATCTAGGTGTAAAACTGGGTATCCTTCAACTAAGGTCACCACTGAAATAATATTGAGAATTGTTGAGAACATTATATTAAACATAGTTAAGTTATGGGTACAAAATATTATATGTCCTAAAATCGAAAAAACGATATGTTTTCATCGAGCCGCTCAACCTAGCTCTGAGCCCTGAGGTAGAGAATAAACAATAATTTAATGTTTTCTATATGTGTTCGTATTTTTTCAAAAACCTAATGAGGACTATGTTTTCTGTTTTTGCTATAATTTATTTACCTTATATTATCGTTACATTTTTATTGTAAGTAAGTAATTCTAACATTACAAACCTGAAATCAATCCGTATAAAAAGCAGCCAATATTAAATAACATTTTCAATTAAATAGTCGTTCACATCATTGATTCCGATAAATGCAATGAAAAGTCACAAGTTACTATGTACAGCATTCTGCTAATATTACGGAGTCGAACCGTCTATCTGTACACTTTCAGAGTATTTTATACGTATTCATTGAATCTTGAGATAGGATTTTCATCATATTAATGCTTGGAAGAGGCGAATATTATTTTCCCGCCTATGTGAAATATGAATTTGAAAATCCAATGCGGAACATTTTGTACACTACTGAAGCGATTTTGTTGATGAAAATCTGAGCCCCAATTTATAATGATACGAATGAATGAGAAATAATAGTTGATAGATTATTTTGGAAGTTGAAGTAATGTATGTATTATTTTTGTTTATTATCTTGAAATTTGTTGTAATTTAGAAGAAATTATGTGACAATATACCTACAAGTAAACCAGAATAATTTAATTTGTCTAGAAAGTTTGATTAGCTTGACTTGACGCATTTGTGAATAACAGCTAAAAATAATTAAATTTCAAGCTTGAATGGGAATTAATGAGATCGTTAAAAAACAATGTTATTGAAGTGAAAACTTCTTTAGCGGCGTTGAGCACTTTTTCTGTAATGGGTATAAAATCTTAAACTCGTGTCAGGACACGTGACCTGATCGAAAAAGCGTAAGACGGATACCATTCCAAAATATCAAACATGCTCAACGTTAATAATCAAGTTTTCACTTCTGCCGGCACTCCCGGAGTGCAACCCGTCTTTTTTTGTTTATAAATTTGGATATAGTTTCATACATATTGAGTTTGAAATGTTTTGTGTCCTTTAGAGGGTCACGAAGTTTGTCCTAAAGAACCCTGTGGGCTATTAGGGACATTATTTTTTTTTTTGAAGTGAAAATTCTTGCTTTGAGAGTAAAATTTTAAGTTCGCGCCATGGCAATGCCGTCACGTCATGGAGTAGGGCGACGATGAGAATAAATCGACTTGTAGGTTTTAATATACATTTATAGAACTACTTAGGACTGATTTTGGTGTAACTTACTGAGTTTGTAAACAAACCAATTCTGATTGATCTGAATTTTGAATATTCATTATATTTATAAATGTATATGTATTGTATGTATTGTAATGTGTTGTACTTGATGATAATCTACAAAATATTACCATTGTTGTATGAATTTTCAGTTTTTTTTTTTTCATACTTACCTACGTTTGAAATGAAATTTCTTATATTTCCGAACTTAAAGTAATTAAAAGCTAAACTTGAAACTTAAATAAGTATAGGCTATGTATAGGGTAAGTGAGGTATAAAATAAAAGTCAAATTGCTTTGAAAACTTTATTATACAAAGGTAGATACAAAAACTTTTTACAGGTAGCAGTCTAAACAGGTAGTACATTCTGTCTAGGTATTTTAACAAAATTCTTGATGATAATAAAAAAAACTGTAAAGCGATTGTACTAAAAATAGGAAAGTCAATTTCATGTAAAATGTCACTTCACGACATAGTATACTTATATAACAAAGTCGCTTTCGGACAACGACGTCATCTTTCCGCCGTCTGTGTGTCTGTGTGCATTGGTGTGCATAGATCTGTAAAATTACGCAACCGATTTTGATGCGGTTTTTTTCAATAGATAGATAGAATTATTGAGAAATGTTTTCGTATATTTTTTTAATTTTTCTACTATTCAATGCAGGTGAAGGCGCGATGTCAGTGAAATAATAAGAGCCATATAATGGCGCAAAATCAATCCTATTCTTAGTTTAATCGCTTAGTAAACATTATACTATAGATACATAATATATTTATATATATAGGTATTTAAAAATGTTTTTATTCATTTTGTTAATACCTAGACAAGAAAAAGCTAGACTAAATAAAAAATCTAATGGACTGTCAAGATGAAAGTTTGATATGACACTAAATCTACAATCAGTCCATTTTGCTTATTTTGATGAGATTTTTATATTGTGTAGATGTTATTTGTGTAAAAACAGAATATTTTTATTAAATACTGTATAATAAGATCGATATCGACTTGTTGAATTGAAGATTTTTCGAAACACCGAATTACTATATTTTGAAATAAATGACTTTTTAGGAGTAAAAGAGAAATTTTCGACTGTAGAGCATTTTTTTAAATAAGTGTTACTAGTAAAAAATACTGAAGTTAGGGCAAAAAAAAATATTTAGAAATATTAGATTTGTACACAAAAAAAACTATTACCTTGAATTATTAGTCATTAATTTCAAAACATATTACACACAACACCAAATTCCTAATTATATTTTTTATTCCTATATCTCAATTCAATATTTTTTACAAATTTTCCTACTGGCAATTACAAGTGGTCGGATATATAGAAAAAAGTACCTAGAAAATTTCTCTAAAACTTTGTCCAATAAGTTTAATTTTATTATTAGAAAAATATATTTTCGCTACGAGATTTTGGAATCTTCAAGTTTCGGTATTTTAGATTTAATACCTAAATCATTTTTAGCTATATTTCCAACTTATTACTACTGGTACTTTAATGCGTAGAAAAATTTTCTTGTTTATTTTTTTATATGAATTCGAAGGAAATCTAATTTTAAACGATTTGTCGATACGGCATTATGGAAAATGAAAAACAACATGATAACAATTTCACATTTTTTAATGTCAAATTGTTATTTGTTTTTTTATGTCAACTTTGCTGAATCGTATGTTGGTATCAAGTTGGTATATACAGGATGTCCCACTGTTGGTATACTAAGCTCAAAGGAGGTTATAGTTTTTCATACGCTGAGTACGTAAAAATACTTATAAAATTCCAGACGCATTTTTTTTTCAAATACCTAGATGAATTCTTAAAACTCTATGTGACACCCATAACAAGCAACCCGCACAACTTTGCCACCAGCACGTGAGCTATCGTTTAACATTATGTTTTCACAGACAAAATGCTCATATTAGAGAAGCGGTATATGCCGGCTGCGCGAAGCTAGAGAAGAAAACATGGATTTTCAGGAAAAAATTAGCAAAAAATTTTTGACGTAATTTTGTTGTTTAAGTATTTTTTACGTGATCAGTGTATGCAAAACTACAAGTCCCTTCGCGCTTAGTATACCGATAGTGGGACACCTTGTATAGGAATGTAATTCAAACAACATATTTTTAATATGAATGGAATTTTCAAAATAGATTATAATTTCACTTATATTTGACCAAAGTAGGGTTAAAAAAGGTACGGCATATGATTTCATTGGACGAAATAAACGTCTACTAATAATGATTATTTATAGAGCTTAAACTATAACTGAGATTTGCAATTGACCAAGTTAGTTTATTTTTAACAATTTTTGGGTATATGTCGTGGTCATATCGTAGATTTGCTCATTTCATGATATGATCGATCATTTCGTGAAATGGTCGCATTTCATGAAATGCTCGAATGTCTATTGGCCACATCATGATGTGGTTTGGGCAGATCAATGATAAGAAATCGTTTCTCGATATGGCCAACTAAACGCGCGGTTTTTTCATGAAATGATCAAAATTATTTGATCATATCGTAAAATAGTTACATTAATTATTGGTAGAGGCGCTGCAAGCGCTGTGTTTATGTGATAAGATGGCGGCCGCTGGCGAAAATTTAATTATTCGCAGTTTAAAACTTCATAGTTCATTTTATTACAATATGAAGAAAGTCATAGCAAATAATTTACGACGAAGAGGTTCGAGTACTATGGAAAATGTGGATATCTTATATTGAGGAAAAAATGCGTCTAAAATCCTTTACATAAATATATTTATATATCCTATGTTATTATAATTGTTCCTTTTTTAAAAAGCTATTCGCTTCTGGCACTCGCCGGCCGCTACCGCGGCACGCTCGCTTTGCTCGCTCGGCTCGTGCGTTCTTTATTAAAGTCTAACCTAACCTAACCTAAATGTTTTCTATTGCAAAAACCATTCGCTTCTGGCATTCGCCGGCCACTGCCGTGGCACTAACTTATATGACAATAAACAAGTTCTAAAAATATTCAGAATTTTTTAATGTTTTATGGACTTTATATATTTTATACGATCTGGCCAAATGTGGATGACCATATCGTGAAACGTTGACGATTTAACGATCTGACCAAACCATGTTGGCCATTTCATGAAATGCGACCATTTCGTGAAATGGCCACTCATATCATGAAATGATCAAATCTACGATATGACCACGACATATACATGTCAAAAACCTGTTTATCTTTTTTTCATAAGGAAAAGATTCATCAAATGTAAAAAGACAAATATATAATTTACAATTAAATAAACTAACTCAGCCAATTTACATTCTCTTTACATACATAAGTTTATTTAAATAATCGAAAGGAATACATGACTTAATAATATATAACTTATCAATAACTTATTAATAACTTAACATATAAATATTTTCATGTGCGTCATTAAATGAGTGATAATCTACTTAGAAGCAGACTTAATATTTTTGGGGCATTTTGATGTAAAATAAAACATATTTAAAATACTAAAAACGTGCTCTAATTAGATAATCTCGAGGAATTATTGTATTGTCACCGATCCTTGATAAGTGTACAAAGTTTGAATTAAATCTGTTCTTTTAAAGTGGGGCAAAATCGAGTCTTAAGGAGTCTGTTACATACAAACATACGGTCTTAAATTTTTTATAGTGAAATCAAAATTAAGGAAGATAAAATAGTGCATGAAAATCATAGATAAATAAAAAAATGTGTGCGTGTACTAGTGTACACACGTAAGAAGTGAAACTTCTATATGACCTCATTTTTCAAAAAATAATTTACTATATATGCAACTTTACAGAAATACGTCGAATCACGCGTGGTAGGGATAAGAAAAAAGATGGCGCGTAACGGAAAAATGTCACGCGTAACGAAAAAATGTTACACTAAATTTTTTTCCAACCCCGATAAAGAAGTTTCACTTCAATTATTTTAAGATTGCAACAAAATGTAATATAAAAATTTAAATTATTGACATATTAAGTCTGCATCAAGTAAATTTTATCTAACATAATATATTTATGTATTTCTATATTAATGGAGGAACCTATCATACTGAGTAATTTATTCCATTACAGACATTTGACAAGATTTTCTGACAAGATTGACATAATTATGTTACTTTGACATTAATGTCGTGGACTTTGTAGAAGATGACATATTTTTTTTACTGTTATTTCTTTTGACTTATTTGTCTTATATTCTTGAGAAGTTGCTAAGATTAAACAATAGAATTGTTTTTTAATTTTTATTATGAATAAAAAAAAAATATGTTGTACCTACTGGTAATGTTCAAAATACATCAAAATACTAATAATACTTGAAAATATCTGAAAAAAGATCTAATATTAGTAAATGCCAATATGACTTACAGATTTTCACTAAAAATCGATTACACCTTATATTTATTCTAAACATTTGCGCTACTACACACACACACACATAATAAAAAATAAATGTACGTTCATTGGCTGGGTTTAAACTAATAAATTATGTTTTAAAAAACAATCTGTCTTACCACAAAAAACTTTAGACAGGGTTTAACTTTAAGCGCGGCTTCTCTTTAATCTGGTTTTGTCGTATTTCACATAGACAACTATTAAAGTGACAGATCGCTGGTTTAAAGTTAGACTGTGTTTAAATTGTTTTGTGGTAAGACCAAATATTTTTACACTAAAACACACATTCTCTCTTCACACACACACACACAAGCAATAGACTAGATCTAAATCATAAGATTGAAGACGCATAGATATAGTATATTATTATAAAAAAATATTTAAAATAAAATGAGATCCTTGAAATTTATTAAATTTAATCATTTTAATAGTAAAAAAAATTGATTTGTTATTGAAAAAAAATATGTCAAATAATTGCAATAAATGACTAGTAATTGTGTGATTAAAAAAAATTAATACTTTTTTTTATATTTTACATTGAACTCGTATCATTTTCACACACTTAAAATATTTAGGGTTGCCATCTGTGCTATATTGTATTTTATTCAATAAAAACAACAACTTATAGTAAAATAATTAGGAAAAGTACATTCATTAATAAATAAGGAAATTTTTCAATTTCCTGATTTTCACAAAAATTTCATAGTTTCATTTTTCCAAATTTACAATTCTCACGACTGAAAAAAGAAAGATGGCAACCCTATTCCACAGTTGGTACACACCAAAACATTTTACAATACACCAAAATATATTACAATAAATAAAAAAAGTGTCAACGGACACCCGGATGGAACGAAGTTACTAAAATAACTTTCTTTGCAAAGAAAGAAAATATAGCAAAAAGTGTCGTTACAACTTTTAATTCCGTTTAGACCCTTTTCGCAACGGATTATTTCGTTCCAAGCAACGGAAATGAAACTTCGTTCCAACTAATTAATATTTTTTTCTTTTTTCATAGCTTGGAAATATCTTAACAGATCGGAATCGGCTTTTGCAACCCAAGCGGAGTTCAAAGCAATTGTATCTAATGCTATGTTTGCTCCTTTTTGATCGCCGAAGAGGTTTTTGAACTGAAATAAATAAATATATTATAAAATAGTATAATCTATGGAAATTATTTAATAAAATAAAAGATGGCAAAGGTCTTTAAATTATGATATTTTTGATTTAAATAAAATTGGTAGTGTTTTATCATTCTAAAAGGGAAAAAAATCTCAAATCAGCTACGAGTTTTTTGAATCGAAAAAAAAAATGAAAATCTCTGTAGTATTATTAATTATTATATTTAAAATTTTAATGTTGCGTTATTTAGTCTAAGCTAAGCAGTTTTTTATTACGTCACACATTTATTTACTTCCTTATGGGTATAGTAGAATTTATTATCTAAACTCACGGTAAAGCGTCTGTCTGTCTGTCTGTATATACACACTTACCATATAATAGTCAGTGGGTTGGTACAAGCATCTC
>CAJQZM010037304.1:0-18720 GCA_907164665.1 Colias nastes | reverse complement strand
TACAAAATAAAAACTATGTCATTTACGTAATTTGGGCAGAGAAACAGTTAAATGAATCTTAGCAGTATAAAGACAAATTTGAAACAGCGCCATCTATGAAGTGTTAGAAAAATCAAACACACGTTAACTATTGGAAATTAATAATCAAATGACGCATATATAAATGTTGTTTGACAATATCTAGATTGACACTATAAAAATTATGCCATATAAGTAACTTGGGAAGAGAAACATAGTTTAAAGAATGTAAGTTGTATAATGTTAATTTTGTAACAGCGCCATCTATGAGATTTCGTAAAAATCAAATCAATTTACATGTTAACACTACTGAATACACTGTTGAAAATTAATAATTTAAATATAATTATGTTATTTATTTAACTCTTTAACCCATATCTTCCCTTCCCTATAAGGTATATTTCGTGTAAATAATAAATATGCTACATTTTTTTAAAGTGAGGGTAGATGTTTATTATTTTAAGTAAAACTAGACACCATTATCTACAGTTAATCTAATATTGATTGTGTTCATTAGTTACAATTTTAAAAATCTTCGTGTTTTATAAATTTACTAGCTTCGTCCGCTTTGTCTAAAACTTAATAAATTATATACTAAAACCTTCCTCTTGAATCAGTCAATCTATTAAAAAAACCGCATCAAAATCCGTTGCGAAGTTTTAAAGATTTAAGCATACATAGGGACATAGGGACAGAGAAAGCGACTTTTTTTATACTATGTAGTGATATTTATAAAGCAATTGAATGCCATAAAACCAAAAATATCAAATGCAATCTTCGTGTTTTGTGAATTTTCACCATCATGCGTTCCCACAAAAGGTAAGTTGTTACTTATATGTAGGTATTTATTTTTTATAATGATAGCAATTCATGTTTTTTGTTGGTATTATAATATTACACTTTTAGAATGAAATAATAAAATGATGAATTCTTTTATTATTTTGAGGTGCATTGGGAACAGTAGTTTTTGATAAAATTTTATTTGTAAGTAGCTTTTTTTATAGATTTACAGTTAACTTTTGATTTTTTTATTTACAGATTCAATGCTCATAAAATTATATCGCCTTTGGAAGACGATTTCTGCTGATAATTTTACAACACCACTTGAAAATTGATGATTTGATGATAAAGATAGTAGCAGCGAGGATTGAGTGGAAATTAGTAATCATCCGCTTCGTCAATTTTTGACTGAAGTTAATGTCCAACGTCCAATGGTTCAATCATTGGAAGTATCTCGGGAAATTTTGGAGGATATTTTTCAGGAAGGAGAGGAGGGGCAGCCAACCACATATCAAACTACTACGTTTTAGTACCGAAAAAAATGTTATTGCCAAATGAAACGTAAATTTTGCACTCACAACTGTACAAGTAATGTTTTATTTTGATTTTGCGGTTATCTGATTAATATTTATCGTTATGGCTATCGAGGTACCGACCGTACTGGGATCAGAGTACATGATATTATACAGTTCATCATCCAGGATTGCTTAGAGCATTTTTACACTGAAAAAGATGTTTTCTTTGAATCGTAGTTGCTTCATTTATTTATTTTTAATCATTTTACATAATATGTTTTATATTTTATAAATATATCATTTTCATTATTTAAGTAGATAAAATAAATTATGTAACGGTTTTATAAGAAAACACAGTGTATTTATTAGGCGACGGTGATTTCTTCCAGGCAAAATATTCATCAGCTCAATAAAATTGAATAGTAATATGTTGTTAGTTATTCTTTAGATTCACAATTGTAATGAGCATTTCCGCATGCAAGTTGTATCGTAGTTTAGATATATCATAGTTTTGACATATTAAAGTTCCAACAAAACCCTCAAATTTTTGAGCAGAGTTGAGCAAGATAATTTGAAAAATGTGCTGTGTTAAGTATTATAGAAAAGGTTAGTTCGTTGGTAATTATTATTTCTTCTTCATTTACATGTTGTTAGTAAAAATAAACTTTGACTAAGAGTCAAAGTAGTCATAGTATATTTTAACTAATACTACTTAATATCTATTATACTTATGTTCAGTATTTATCTGTATTATTATTGCTTGGTAATTAATATATTTTCATGTCGTATACCTAATTATAAGCATAAGTTTGATGTGTAATTAGCTGGATTTATTTTTACGCACTCACAGACTTATATTTTATGTTAAAAGAGTGTTAATAGTGTAAATCATAATATTATTTTTTCACAATTAAAAATAATCCTTTTTTCTGATGGTGTTAGCATTGAATTAAACCGCGCTGTCGTTTCGTTCACAAAAAGTGATGTTATGAGGAGCATATTCGGTCCTCATATCATAAAAAATCTGTGCGAAAACAATAAACACGTGTGAGGCCCTCACGGCAGATCGGGGCCGGGCGGTCTGACGCGAAGTGGGGACAGCGTTGTCACTGTATCGCTCTTGCCACGCTGTTCAACAGACTTATTCGATAGTTCAGTTTTGTGTTAAGACCGCTGTGACAACCAACCCGTGAGACAACCAAACCCGGTCTCCCCTACTATCCCGTGAGACCGAAACCTTCACTGAGAGGGTATGACGTCTCACAGCTGATCGCAAACGGCATATTGTACAATCCCGTGAGACTGAAACCCTCACTGAGAGGGAATTACGTCTCACTACTGATCACGACTGTCATATTTTATCTCGAGAATCTGAAACTTTACTCAATATGAAGACCGTTTGACAAATGATAGGGTGCATCATGATATTATTCGATCTCTTGAAGATGAACATGAGCATAAGCAATGACTAGAGTAGGGACGCGAATATTACAATTATATGAGACAAGAACGATTAATAAGTTTGTTTAATGAAAGATTAAGAATTGAAACTATTCGGTCTCTGGAAACGGACGAATAGCGAGAGGCCCGTCTTACTGCAGACAGATTTCGTCATAGTCTTAAATTAATTAATAAAATTAATGACTTGAGGTAAACAATCTACGAATTCGGTGGTGTGGTCTGACAAATATAAAAGTGGGTTTGCTTATAACCTCACAATTGATTACAGATCATCTTCTGTATAGGCGATAATAACGTAGTATGTTCTTTTTGTAATGCTTTAAAGTAAAATAAAAATAAATAAAAAAGAGTTTATTTTCTCACATCAGTTACATAAATAAGTTTACACATTTTCAGTACATATAAATAAGTGTGAGACTGGTGCCTAAACTAGGTAATAAAAATTACCTGTATTTTAGGTCACCAGGTCACTCCTCACTTCGTTGGAACACATTTTCTATATATACCTAATTTGTTGAGAGAAAACAAAAAAAAAACACTAGAAATAAGAAAAGAAAACTACAAAGAATACCTATACCACTATTATACCACAGTAATTGTAACCACCAGGCCAGAAAGCAAATGTTTTGTTTATTTTAAGAATGATAGATACAATTATGAAATTATGTTTTTTTTAACTAAAATAACTTTTTTGGTGCTCAATAGTTATCAGAAGGTCCGTTCATGCTTACTTTTAAGATACAAGGTCAAGTTTACCATTTGATAGGATCCCTTTTGCCTGAAGGCCAACCTAAGTTTGTTTAAATATATTTTGTATTCGACTACAACGAATAGTGGAATACAAGAAATCAATATTTCTCAAATTTAAAACTGAACTCATTTCACAATTTTAGAACAGGTTAATTCGTATGTATGCAGTTTTAAATCGACATTAGAAGCTTTTCCTCAAGATGGTGATATCGGCACTCAGGAACTCCCGGGACGTGTTATAACGCCCAGGCCACAGTATTACAAATTTTTCCTAAAATAGAGCAACGAATGTATTTTCGCATAGCAACGGAGGGGAACTCGCGGGGGGTCAAGTGACGCGGGCCACGTACCACAAACATGCTTAGTTTGTGGTACCAAGCGCGACAGAAAGTCATCGTGTTTTTAGTAAAGTTACTATGTAAACTAACGTAATTTAATACTTAGGTACATATTCTATTATGGTGTGCTCAAACTGTTAATCTACATTTAATTAAGATTATTATTTGATAGTAAGTAATGTAGAATTTAAATCACATTCATTCATGTTTTCTTCAGATTTTAAGATTTTCTTATTAGAGTGTTCAATTTTAATGTAGTTAAATTTTATAAGAGACAATAATTAAGAACATTCAAAAATAAAGTGTCACGTATTTTTTTTAAACGACGAATGACGAAAAACGACCTAATCGCTGACGAAGTCGCGGGCAACAGCTAGTAGTGCAATAAAGATGTTCTTTAGAGTTTGAAATATAATTCGATGTAGGTAGATATTATTATCAATTTATACTGCGTTGCAAGGCGTTGCATCACCGTGTGTGTGTGTGATAGTGCAATCATAATCCTATCATCCCTCAATTGACCGACATTGAAACAGACATTTACAATATTATCCCATAATATGCACTTGCACTTGCAGAATTCCATTCATGTAATAAGAAATTGTATCATAAATTGCACGCCAATTTAGACTTAAATTAGACGGTGGGTAGATCGTGTTTTGAATGCTTCATTACCCGCTATTCAGCTGCATTAAAATGCCTTGCTGTGCTCCACATAAACATGGAACATGCGTGCAATTTACCCCCATGCTAGTTAGTCAATCAATGCAATCAGCCGTGGTTGTCTGAATCTATAATAGTGTGTTATTAACATAATTCGCTGATGTAGGTGGCGTCCTACCGTTAGACGTCATCATGGATTATGCGAACATCAACTTTGTGGCACGTGTTATTAAATAAACCAAGATGACTAGGAAATTTCACTGAATGTATATTGGATGAACCAGAGAAATCGTTACCTTAAGGAACTGGTATCAATTACTTTGAGTGTTTTGCTCTTAGCACGGCTTATAAGAAAATTGTTTCAAGTACAACGGAAAAATGAATGAGCTTCACTTGCACGCTTTTTCAGAAAACGACGTCTACATAAAATGATGCTCGCTATTTAACTATCTTCAGGAATGATTTTAAGCATTATAAGAGACAATTTTAAGCAATTTTTGAGACTTACTGATCGAGTGCTTGTAGAGTATTTATATACATATATAAAAATGAAACCCGTTTTCCTTGGTCACGGCATCACGCGTGAACGGGTGGACCGATTTCGATAATTCTTTTTTTTTAATATTCCTTGAAGTACGAGGATGGTTCTTATGGAATGAAAACATAAACATGTACCACGGGCGAAGCCGGGGCGGACAGCTAGTTTGCAATAAAAAATATTTAGGAATGAGTTAAATTTAAAATCATTTTCCGGCTAACAGCATCCCAAATAGCAAGTCAGCAAAAAACTAATTAAAAATTATTTACGCGCAAGCCGTTGACACGTAATTATCTAAAATGCGGAAGCTAAATGAATTACTATGAGCTAATTATGCTGGTACAAAAACGGCTTCTAAGTATGGAGAAAGGCTTTATAATGATATTATTAAACTTACGTACAATATCTGATTAAAAGAAACTTGATAGTTTAGAAAATCAGCTCATGTCCGGGCTTCAGTCGTTGAAACGCGCGTGAGTAAAGCTCTTTATAAACTGTGGCTAATGAATTATGTGAAAAATGTATTGTTATACAGATTATTAGTGATATATTGCAAGATAGAAACCATCAATTACATCGTCAATTTTGTTAATTTAAATTGTTTAATTTTGATGCTGTTATTATTACGTCGTCTTTTGCTAATACCATGGACTTAAAATTTTTGAATGCAATGCAAGCGCAGTTTCAAAACATGAAAAATATTGTTCGGAAACAGCTTTTAACATATGATAATTTAATGACCACTTTACTGTATAAAAATAACGTGAAACTACCACCAGTAAATTTTATAAATCTTTTAAAGTTTTAACAAAAAATACATTTCCCCAAACAGAATCGTACGGGTATTCTGACCTCACTTACACTTCCTATACTAGGAATGGTTAAAGTTTTCCCATAATTTGTGAGTCGCCGCTCATTAGCAACCTCGACAATTTAGCCACGAATGGGTCTGTGGGTTACGAAGGAATTTAAGATAC
The DNA here is from genome assembly GCA_907164665.1 of Colias nastes. Lineage (NCBI taxonomy): Eukaryota > Metazoa > Arthropoda > Insecta > Lepidoptera > Pieridae > Colias > Colias nastes. The sequence continues at coordinate 12,680 of CAJQZM010037304.1, read as the reverse complement.
AAATGCGATAAGGGATAACTAATTTCAAATGCAGCTTGACAACACTTCAATGTTATCCTCTTTACTTATATAACATACTATCTGTGCCCCGCAGTTTTACCCGTATTGCTCCGCTCCTGTTGGTCAAAGCGTGATGATATAAAGCCTATATCCTTCCTCTAACACCGAAAGAATTTTTAAATTCCGACCAGTACCTAGTTCTTGAGATTAATAATAAAAGACAAAAAAAAAAAACAAACAAACAAACTCTTTAGCTTTATAATATTAGTATACTTAGATGCTACATGAAATTGCTCTATGTAACTTAATTTTAATTTTAGACCATCTTAAAAAATATATGAGTAAGTATTTTTATCGGTAATGAGAATAGGTATTTGTATATTGTGTTGTTTCAAAACATTTTTAAGTAATACTATGCTTTTTACCGGCAATCGCATTAAAAATGTGCCTGCTATGTATTGAATAGATTTCTTTAAAGCTATTGTGAGACTATAAATACTACTTCAAATCTAATGATATTACCGTCCCATCATATATCAATAATGAACTAAAATTGCACGCTCATTTAATTTGGTTCCCTCGCTTCTGGAACATTCTGGAACGCATGGAAGATTTTCCTTTACGTTCTAATAATATAGACACGATAACGCTGTTATCTATTATATTACACTGCATATGTTGAATATCCGTTATAAAAACAGACGTCTTTGTAAAATTATTATATGTGAAGTAACGGTTCATATTTGAACAAAGTGACGGTATTTCTCGCAGAATGTTGGACTTTGTTGCATTCATGACACATAGCAAGACTTAATTTAGCCTTTAGGAACGGCGTAGTAGTCTAATCTTATTAGTGAAATACTGATTAGGTATAAAAAATATTTTTCTTTTTTAAATTACTTTAATAATAAGGTAACATAAGTACTTGAAGTTCATCGTCCTAAGGACATATTATAGGAACGGTCTTTTTATATCATAGCGAATATTGGCTGTGAAACTTTTACGATATCATAACAAATGTCATTATTTTCAATATGCGTCTACTACCTTTGGGACCTGTATTACAAGGGATAATACTTTAACTTATGTATGTTCATAATTTGTTTATCACGAAAGTTGGTCAATGTTTTCGGTAATAAACATGTTTATTTGAATACATATAATATAAATCTATTCGTACTATCAATACAAAGTTAAAAATACAATTTTCTATGAAAATGTTCTAAGGTCACTTAACTTTTTTCTCACGTTAAAGTCGTAAAATAACTGACTTAGAAGAAAAGAACTTCCGAGGCGCGACTCGGAACTTGAATGCTGAATAGTTTTGTTTCCAGTTTCTTGATGTCTTTAAACTAGGACAAGTGTAAGCATAAAACTGTATAAGTATAGTTCTTACAATAGCTTTTTGGTTAGCAGATTTGATGTACTAATTGGTTCCCCTTTTTTTGGGAGCATAATTACAAAAAGTCGTTATTGTTTTTTCTTTCGAAAGATAAACATTGACAAAAAAAAATTATGACTATTTGTAAGTTTTAGATGGATAGGAATGTAATGGATTTATTCAAATCTTTCATCTTACTAATTAGTCGTTTCTGGGAACTTGAATTAAAAGGTTTATTATTTCAAAAATCGTGATCATTAGTTAAAAAGTATATTTTCGAAACTTACGGCTATATTTTCTTTTCGGACTTATAAAAACAAGTATATAATTGTATTTAATCCAAAGCAATATTACTGAATAATCTTTTATAATATAAAACATTGACAGTGCTAGTATATTATAAAATTTCACTGAAACCCGACACCATTCACGTTTCAATCCAAGAAAACTCAAACGATCAGTATTCCGGGGATCGCCAACTAAATATATATTTTACTCATTACACAGTTGATGAAATACGTGCTCCAATACTTTTTGTCATCCGCTAGTACATAATCTCAATGTACTTAGACCGTGAAATTAAGAACAGGACATTGACTGAACGCATTTTGACTGACGTACTTACAAATAACTTAGCATTCAAATAAAAAAGCTCGTAAAAACTCCAATATCTCAGAGGGTTTTAACCCGACTTCCAAATGAAACTCGGAGAAACAGAATTAAAATTGTCTTTCAAGTAATTCGGCTCGATTTTATGCTAACTATAAAAAGTTACTGGATTCATTTGTTATTCTAATTAGAGGTGCATTGTCGAGGGTCGTCGAACTCCAAACCTAGTAATGCACTAATAAAAAAAAACGTGTAAACGGTTTACATACAAAATTTATGTAATATTGAATGGCTCTCGACTTTATGTTCTATACGTATAAAACCGATGTGGAGTGTAGGCGTATAATAATCTGAACTAATGATGGGCTTAATATAATGGAAAATATTTCTATGTAAATGTATAAAATTACGTACAAAATCCCTACTAATGGATTATTCCAATGTTTAGAGGCTTTCGTTTTGCAGAAATTAATTTATTGATGCGTTAAGTGGTTTAGTGTTTGCGATGAAATATAAATAAAATATTCCATGTATGTTTATTTTTCATGCACTTTGACATAATAAAAAATGAGGAAATCATAAAATTCAAACAGCTATAGTTGTTAAGTAAACAACGTTTACAGGAACCCGTTTAGTATGTACATTGTCGCCATTTTGTTTTCAAACGTATTTTATTTATTGCTTAAATAATGTAAATCCAGTAAATAGATGTCAGGTTTAATTTTCTCTTAAACTGTTGAGATAAGGGAGTCTTTAAGTGACATTAAAATGCATACAATTTTAATTTCGTTCATTACGAGTCTAATTCATTTTGGAAGCTGAAATTGGATTTTATATTAGATTCACTGTGTTATATTAATGCTGAGTGTAAATCATAATAAAGTGGCGATGAAAAGCTCCGTTTAATAATAGTTTAAAGTGATATTTAGCACACTTGTATTCGTAATAATTGTCGACTATAGAACGCTTTAATATCATGCATTAACTTTAGTTTATATTACAATATAACATAATGATCTAGTAAACATTTTAGTAGTACATACTTATAAATGAATAGCTTATGACTAAGAATTACAAACCTTTTTGGACCATTGATTATTATACTGACGCGATCTTTCTTAGTAATTCCTAGTGGCTTATTAGCTATTATTTTTGCATAAAGATCAACAGAGGCTGAATAAAATAGTACATCATACAAACTTCTATTTACACACACACACATACATATTTATCCCTTTGTGACTATAAACTTTAATTCGTCTCATAGCACTTCCTAAAAGGATATTAAGTTCTGCAGTAGGAACAACAGAGGCTGAACATATTTTAATAGTACACAAACTCCTATTTACTACACACACATTTCCCTATGCGACTATAAACTTTCGGTGCGAATAGTTAATTCAACGCATACGCCTTAACAGCCTATTGTTTGGGCGTGCTTTATCGTTAGCTTACGTAACGTAGGAAGTGAACTTGTCGTGGGGTCACGGCTTCCATGCCCTTGCGCAAGTTGGACGATAACGCTCGGCTTACTTTTAAGGCCTTTTACTTTTAGGCTGTGGATTCCATAGCAATCGTATGTTGTATAATGTTGATTCTTTTACTTTTTGGCTGTGACTTCCATGGCGTTCACACTTCACGTATGTTGTATATGTTGATTCTTTATTGTAGTATTAATAGTCATGATGAATTAATATATTTAAATACAATTTAACACTCGCTGGCTTACTTTTTAAGGCCTTTTACTTTAAGGCTGTGTTAGATAGCGTTCACAGTTCACGTATTTTGTATATGATGATTATTTATTGTAGTATAGTAATGGTGAATTTATTAATTTAAGCCTTAATGGTTGCTAAAGTTACAGCTATGATTCAATTAGTTTTTTCACAATAAGTGCAAGCAATTACGGAATGAGTCCCTATGCAAGATTCCAAAGTAATCCGTATTAAAAATATTATATTAATTTGTTCTTACACAGAATATTAATATCCCACCAAAAACATAAATGTAAAAATGGGAGCCAAGTTCAATCGTCGACTTAATTTGCCGAAAAAAGAATTGAGATCTAAATGTGTGCCAAGTTCTGTACACAGTCCAGAAATTTATTTACAAAGATGTATTAAATTCTTAGGTGAACTGAAAACTCAATTGTTTTATTTTCCCTTATAGAACAACGTTTATTCCAAAATATGACTTTTTTAATTTGAATAATAGAATTATATTCACAAAGCAAACAACTAATGACCTATTGAACCCCATAATCATATTAATAATATGATTGAATTTTTTATAGATTATAATAATGATTAATTCTGGATCAACTTTAGGTTACGGTGGCTAGTCTGTAGATGTACTAACCTAATAAGTTACATATATGGACAGATTTATTAAATTTAAACTAAAACAACTCCTTTTTAACTCCACAATTATATCTTATTCGAGAAGTTAAGCGAGAAGTGCTTTAGCATTATCTCAAACAATTAACTTGAAAAACAGTCAAAGGAACAGTTTGTAAGCTATAAAGTTCATGTCAAATACAATTTAGTACCTATCCTTTTTGTATAGGAAGGTTTATTCTAAGAATTAATGAAAAAACTGTATAATACGACAAAATGTTGTGTGGTTTTATGAAACCACGGTAAAAGTGAAAATTACGTCACGCGACATGCGCTACACAGACCAAAAAGTTTGAGACGATGTAATAAAAGTTTCACTTTAAAAGCCCTACAAGTACCAACTATAGCATAGTATCTCTATCTAAACAGTATCAAAAAGCTTGATCTTAGCTTTCGTATATTTAACAGAATTTGCGATAATTATACATATCTTCTATTATAGGCATTTGTACAAGGGTAAAGGTATTGGGCTATATATATCTGAGTTGTTCTGACGGGTCAGTTCGCTCGGTTGGTTATGCTTTCCTGTTTTATAGATCGAAATAAGTCCCACTTGACTTATATACAACTAGCGACCCGCCCCGGCTTCGCACGGGTGCAATGCTGATACTAAATACACTACAGAAAAACTGTGAACGTTGTATATAAAAACATAGCAGCCCGCTCCGGCTTCGCACGGGTATAAAATAGATAGCTGGGCGGCTGGCCGGTACCGCCGCAAACGCTACGTGCCGCAATTTTTAAATCTGTAATATCTTCGAAAATATTCACTTAAATCATTCGGTGTAAAGGGCCATATAGATCTATATTAAATGAACAATGTATTCAAGGTATTTAATTGGTTAAGGATTAATGCTGTATTGGTTAAAATCGCATCGAAAATTAGCCATTATTTGTCGTAAAAAGTAAATGACAAAAAAAAGTTATTGTGGGTTATCCATAAGAGATAGACATATACCATCGCGGACTTTTCTGTAGACCTTTTCAATGTGTATAATACTTAGTACATTATTTTGATAAAACTCGTAGGGTTCAGCCTGCGTTTGCAATGTAAGCGGAAAAAATGTAATTTTTTACGACATCACATTAGAAACCTCAAAAATAACAGTACTTCTCCACTATTTAATGGATGTTATTATACATATAAACCTTCCTCTTGAATCACTCTATCTATTAAAAAAAACCGCATCAAAATCCGTTGCGTAGTTTCAAAGATTTAAGCGTACAAAGGGACATAGGGACATAGGGACAGGGAAAGCGACTTTGTTTTATACTATGTAGTGATGATTCAACAAACATCATGTTTAGAAGAATTAGCAGCGATATTAATAAAGAATGAAATCCGAAAGGGGCTCTACCCCTTTCGGATTTTATTCTTTTAGGATATTATTGTTAGATTGAAATAAACTCAAACTCAAACATTTATTTATTCAATTAGACTTCTTCTACAAGCACTTTTGAATCGTCATTTTATAGCAAAAAGTTCAAACGATGTAATGAAAAACTTGGAATACAATTCCGTGGTTAACACACTATATAAAATTGAACACAGCCTTACTTAATGCATTCTTTATCAATAATATGTGTCATTATAATATTGTTTCATCCGCACTATGACGTCAACCGGAATAAATTTACTAGTGTTATTATAGTCAACTCCATTTCAAGGATACTTAAAAACGTGTCTTAAATCTGTCTTGCCTTATTCAATTCCCGTTCACGCAGTTTACATAAGTTTTAGTTGGTAAGGAAAAATTAACTACACCACCCATGGCGACAAACTACGATTGCTGTGTAAAATTGGTCCAATTCGTAAAAGTTTGGGAAGTTTTATTATGGGGATTAATAAATTTGGACGAACTTGTATAGCGCTGTCACTTTTCCATACTGGAAATAATACTGCTTTAAGATATAATGGTACGATGGTTGATCATGAACTTTTGTGTCCTTGTGAGTGGACGTTTTATGTGGTTTTATGGAGCTATGTCTATTTTGTCAAACAATGGGGCACGCTATGAATATTCAAAAAATATAAACTTGTCGATCGTATAATTTGCAAATGATTTTTTCCTTGTGGGGCAATCACAGACAATTTGGCAATCGCATGTAAATATATATACTGTTCTAAATACTATTTAATTATAAGATTGTAGTTTGTTTATTCTACATAGTTAGGTACAAAGTAGTTCATTTTGTTTATTACAATAATATTTCTATTACTTTACCTCTTGCATTTGTGGTTTATACTGCAACAAAGTGACTAAGGATTGTTAAGCGATAAAAATGTACAATTCAAAATTCTTCAGTACAATTTCTTTCGCCGTAATTGCATCCCAACTTCCCTTTTTTAAAACGTTTGTTGAAGTATTCTCATCATCAAGTTATTCGTTTAACTTCAACACTATTATAAACGGCAACTATTTTTCTATTCTTTTTTATTCATTTTTACACTTGTTAGTGCAGTGTTACAAATAAATAGATAGCAGATAAATTGAGATTATTTATTTCCCATCTTAATAGCGAATGAAATTTTTGTACTAATTGTAAAACGGCTCTATCACAAAAGTCATTACCGATTTTTCAATAATAACAATATAATTATTTTAAATATCATTAAGTAACTCTACTTTCTATAAGATTTCAACCAACCAACCCCTATATCATTGATGCGTATTGACTTACTTTCTATATCAAGCCTAATTTAATTACTCTATGAATGCAAGTATCTTATATCACTTACGTAATTAAAATAAAGTAATGTTACGGTAAATAATGAGTCTATAGAGCTTTTACACTCGACTCGCTTCCTGCCCGTAACCTTGATAGGTCATTGACCTTTACCACCTGTTCAAGCGCTTTAGAAATCTCAAGGTCCCTTGAGCTTAAATTGTGTCGGTATGATTTTAATTAAATTTTATTTTAAATTTACTTCTGCACGTTGCTTTGAACGTCTGAGGAAGTTTAAACTTGAAATTTATAATGAACAATTTCTTTAATTTTAAAATTGCAATAGATGGGTGATTTCTCTCGGAAACAGCTTGGTAATTTAATTAATTGTATCTAATAATATATTTTTATTTATGTAAAGCAAGTATTCAAATGATACAAAGCCTTCTTATAAAGAATAAATCTAAACATATTATATTGAGTTTTTACAAGACTGTTGAACAGACAGATTATTATTAACATTTTAGTTTAACTTGTTTTTTAAACGAAAAGTGTTATTGAGTAGTACATTAAAAACATAACTTTAATCAACACGGGCTGTTAAATACAAAATCATTTTTTTTAATCCCTTATCAAATATTATATTATTTTAACTTTAACTCTGGCTTTAATGTAGTGTTAATTTTAAGTTTTAACTACCTTTGGGTATAAAACGGTATTTACTCACACTTTGCAATATTACGTAATATTTATGTTTAGATGTACCTATATTTCATTTGCTTTACGAAAACAGAAAATGTGAAATAACTTTGAAATATATATACATTATTCAAGTTTTCGTGCCGTATAACATTTTCTGGAATTTCCTGTAGGTATATTCAAAGTCAGGTAAGTTCAGGTACTGTACATTGTAATATTAAATGGTGTGGTACAATAAATGATTAAATAAATAAATATTCAGTAACAAAAAAAGGGAATGACACATTTAGAAAAATGTTGTTCCTCCGTATACTTACTTTTTTTTCTTTTGATTCTTTGCCTATTTTTGTTTATTGGTTTGTATTAAGTTCCTGTAATATTGAAATAACAATAACTTAATAAAAAGTGTTTGATTCTAGTCAGTTTTAAAGTAACATTGATTTTTTTAGTTATATCCTGCTATCCCGCATGTTACATTATAAAAATTCCTTTAATTACTACGAGGAAAAAGACGCAAATTATCTTGAATGATTGATGCTTTTTCAGCGGAGTTATCTAAACAAAATTTTGCCAGTTTATATCCCAATGTTTTAAAGAACTCAAAAGAAAAACTTCCAGTTTATTTTAGATGTTCTAAACTTTTCGTATCAAATAACAAAGCAGACTCGATTGTTTAAAAAGCAAAAGTTTTATATATTCAGGATAATTTTACGGTATTAATACAATAGGTAGAATCATATTAGATTTTATATTCTGTATTTTTGTGACTTAGTTATTATTTTTATAAATATATGATAATTGCTATATTGGTAGCCCCTTAAATAAAAGAAATCATTATATCTTATTTAGTAATACAAGAACAAGTATTGGTGGCTATATTTATTTAAGGTTATTTAAATAAAAAAAGTCAATAGGTATAGCGGACACTAGAGGAGTGTGCAAAAATTAACTTCAATCACTTCAATGTACATTGATTACATCGTAATTGTTTCAATCAGTGAAGGACAATTTATATTGAAATGTAACCAACCAACACTTGACCTGCTTTATGAATATATGTCTTTACTTACCTATATCTTCAAAGAAAACTAGAGCCCCTGCAGTGGGAACAAAGGTGGTGATGATGATTCATACTTTTTCAAGCTTTCATTATACTACCTTTCCGCGCGTAGCTTCGCCCGCTTTGTCTAAAACCTAATAAATTATATACTAAAACCTTCCCCGAGAATCACTCTATCTATTCAAATTAATTGCGTCAAAATCTGTTGCGTAGTTTTCAAGATTTAAGCATACGTAGGGACGGAGAGACAGCGACAGTGACTGTTTTATACTATGTAGTGATTTAAATTATTATTACAGTTATAAGTCGCGATAAATTATAACTTGTGTCGATCCGGACTTTACTCGTTAATCAAGGTTGTATGAGTATTGCCTTAGGAATCCTGAGTCAAATGCATTGTTATGCAATTTATAATATGAGCAATGACTTAATTTATCGTGTTATTACATATACTTTATGTTGCCGTTTATTTATATGATGTATGCTTAACATAATAATTACTACATTCATTACTTTACGCATACCTACTCTAAAGGTTCAGTACACGTGGTTCTTCAAAGCTTTTAATAATATTGGCAGATTCGTCATCTGACTCCCGTTTAAATCTTTTCAAAGTACTTAGTTATCGTGTCTATAATTGCGTTTGCTAGATATTCGTTGATTTTAGATTTTTCTTAAGATGGAAGGATTTTTTGCGTTGTGATTACCTATAATATTAAAAAAATTGATAACAACGTTTTGTCTCTTTTAAATTTTTTTGACAAGTCGTTATTTGTGAATAATAAATTAAAAGAAAAATATAACGTGACGGAATATAAGAGCAAAGCAAGTAACTATGTATATGTATGTTATAATGTAGGCACACTACGTGCGTACGCTGCAGCAGTGATTAAGCGTCACAAACACGCGTCAAATGAGACTCAGAAGAGACGTATTTTCATTTGAAACTTTGTGTAACTTATATTGTTTATAAACTACATATTTCGCTAATGATCATAATTATTAAAGTTTTATTCACTATGTTGATAACAGATTAAGTATAATATTTACAAAAGGAGTAATTTTAATATAACAAAGAGTAATATTACCATAATGTTTATAGTAAAATACTCGTAAATTCTAAGAGGATTTCCTACATAAATGTGTGAATTTAATACGATTTCTGGCTTTGATCGCCGAAAATGTTGGGAAGAATATAAAAGTACTAGCTGTCCCGGCGAACTTTGTACCGCCCTGTCAATGAATGTTGTGTTACCTTTTAGCTGAACTAATTTAGGCTTTGATGAACGTAATACAATGATACAAAATAAATATTTATATGGATTGATATGTAATAGTATTTTAATTTATTACTTCAAACACGTCTCAGAGAAAAATGATTGAATTTTAATAAGCTGTGCAGCATGGATTAACTCTTCTCATTCTTTAACTGTTATCGACCACGCCATCGTTTCGTCACAGAATACATAATAGTAGCTAAACGCTACAGAACGGACACTCTCCGCCTCCCGCCAAAATTAAACTTACCTCACCCCCGCGCGATCAGACATAAAATGGGCCATATTTTTCTGCAAGGACGATACGCAACGAAGATTGACAACATTAATCAAATTGACTTAAAGTAATTTTATTATTTTGGATTTGTGATTATCGTTTTTCGTAGAAAATGGTTAGATATTGTGCTGTTTACGGATGTATTTCATCAGAAAAACGCGAATTTTTTTTTACGCTAGTCACAAATGTGCCAACCATAAAGCGTTAACACACACATTTGCAGTCTCTACAGTGTGACTGTCAAAACGATCATTTTATATGGAGTGTCCGGGGTGTGGTTTCGTTTCACTTTAGTTGTGATAATAATTCTACCATTATCATTAGGCGATCGACGCTGATACAGTGGGTAACCATCGTTGCTTGTGATGGCTTTTGCCATCAATTTTCGTGGATACCTTTTGGTACACTCGCTGTCAACCATGCATGGTGTTTGTTGGTTGATGGTTTCACACGGTCCATGAATCATATTCGTGATAAAAACGTCATGTCGGTCTGGATCGGTTTTAGGATTAGCAATCCCCGCACACTCATATATTTTATTCTTTCGACTAACCAAATTAAAATGTGTGCATGCTGCAAGCCAGATTTTCGTCATTCGATTGAATACATCCATCATTGAATAATCCCAAAGATGTGTTCCTTTAATGTAACTCATCAGTGATCGGATTTTTTTCTTGAAAACACGTGTGGTGATGACGTGCCGATCACTTGATATTTGTCCGGGAAGCAACAGTTGAATAATTTCCATCCATTTCGGATTACATATAAATGTAATGAATAGATCTGGCCGACCATAATGACGAACATATTATTATGTCATTGCATCTTGCACATATTCACTTGGGCTACCTGTGTATGTCGCCGGTAAAATAATCAATAGACCAACATTTTCTGCATCTTCTTCTGTGCTAATTGCATGGCGTAAATGGATGCAATCTTCAAAACGCAATTTAACTTGTTTATAGCTACGCAATATTGTTGACGCAGTCGACGAAATCGCAACAAATAATTTTAATTTTTTACATTTTTATTGAATTTTTTTTTTTAATTTTAATTTTTTCTAGCTGGCCCGGCGAACTTCGTACCGCCCAGTCAATGAATGTCGTGTTACCTTTGGGCTTGGAACTAATTTAGGCTTTGATGAATGGAATACAATGATACAAAATAAATAAAGATATATAACAGCATTTTATTTCGATGAATAACACATAGGTATAGGAAAAAGAATAAAAAAAAAACAATAATTAGATACTTGATTACTTCATACACGTGCCAGAGAAAAATTATCGAATTAAACTACGTTTTGCAGCCTGGGATGCATTCGGATTAACTCTTTTCATTCTTTAACTGGTGTCGACCACGAAATCGTTTCCTTTCACTTTAGTTATGATAGTTCTACCACTATCATCTTGTTGCCTGTGATAGTTTCTACAGTAAATTTTCGTGGATTCCTTTTGGAACACTCGCTGTCAACCATGCATGGTGATTGGCGGTTGATGGTGCCACACGGTCCATCAATCATATTCGTGATTACAACATAATGTCGGTCTGGATCGATTGAATAAATCCATCATTGAATAATCCGAAAGATGTGTTGCTTTAATGTAACTCATTGCTTGAAAACACGTGTGGTAATGTCGAGCCGATCACTTGATAATTGTCCGGGACGCAGCAGTAGAATAATTTCCATCCATTTTGGATTTCATGTAAATGTAATGAATAGATCCAGGCCGACCATAATGACGAACATATGTCATTGCATCTTGCGCATATTCATGCGTATGACTTGGGCTACCTGTGTATGTCGCCGGTAAAATATCACCTAAGCACCTAAATAGCCCAATATTTTCTGCATCTTCTTCTCTGTGCTAATTGCATCGCGTAAATGGATGTAATCTTCAAAACGCAATTTAGCTTGGTTCAATCGAATGAGCCAGGGCCTCCGTTTCAATTTTAACGTTATAATATTATTTCAACGCAATATTGTTGAAGCAGTCGACGAAATCGCGACAAATAGTTGTCAGAATTTTTACATTTTTAGAGATTTTTTTTTAAATAATTAATCGAACTATCCTTCTTGGTTAGTTTCCTCACCGAAAATACCTTATCAATTTCTGAAAGCACGCGTAAACACAAATATTTGAGGAATTTTTATGTATCTGCTTTAATTGCACTTTTCAATAATTGATTTAAAAAAAATACAGACAATAGTTTATTCACCCTTTTTACTTTTTAATTATTTTACACAAAATACATTTTTGAACGCATGAATGTCAAACAATATTTTGACCGTATTCAACCGTATTTGACAGGA
>CAJQZM010037303.1:10984-29675 GCA_907164665.1 Colias nastes | reverse complement strand
CCCCGATAAAGAAGTTTCACTTCAAAAACTAAACTGATCCAGATCAATTGATATGAATATCGAAAAAACATAAATCCATACTTTAATATTGTAATATTGCTTTCATATTTCTCTTTTTCATACTATTGTTTGTTCCCAATGTGTAGCAATTCGGAGAATATGTGCGCCGCGACCCAAAAATAGATGATTGTGTAGAAACCTCTTTATTTTGCCCTAATAAAAACGAACCACATTTTTATGTAGTCCTCGTGGGCTTTACTAGAGCATAGTTTATAGCTGCGTAGTATTTAACGACACTTAAATAGGTAGTAAAGTTTATATTGGCCGAGTAATACAAGCTGAGGCTTAATGGCTTCGGAAGTGGATTAAACTATATTTGCTTTCAACGATTATGCAGGTGAGGACGATTAGGACGTAAATAAATATATCTTAGTATTTATCCTATAAAATTTATCGTCATAATAGTCACAGGAAGGCGCGCGTGTGTTGCTATTTTCCTCAGCCGAGCCAAGTCCACACTGATCGAGCTGCTTTGCGCAGCAATTGCTTCGCAAGACTACTTGCTATGTGTGTAACCCGCATAACATAACCGTACATAATAAACGCCTACATTAGCCGTGTGCGAAAAATGTACCTTTTGTAAGTGTTGCGGAAAGTATCCTGACAATAAATATCATTACAAACCACTTGGCGCTTTCGACTATTATGCGTACCTACATTAATTAGCCTTACTAAAGGACGCACAGAATTTGGGATTAATGTTTGTTAATCATACATAACTCATGTAAGTAAAGCATTAGTCACCAATATTATAAAGGTAGGTAAGTATTATGTGATATTACTGGTTTGTCTCTAAAACATGTAACAAGAATTCGGGTTGTTGATATTTTTAGAGAAATGTCATTTCCATAGATGATAACCCATAAATTACTTCATTGTTTTATTGTTGTTAATAAATTCTTCCGAGTTGTAATTATTGCAAATAATTTTACACAATATCTATTAAGTTTTATTAAATTGTGATAACAATATAGGTACTAAAACCAAGATCTCATGATATATTATACTGGTGTTTCATTCGATACGTTTTTACTATGGGTCTATAAGCACTAATAGCGTTTGGAATCATTTTATAATTGCAATATTGCGTGTGATTGTAATCCCTAAGGTATACTCGGAGATGCCATAAAAGTTTGAGTGGAACAGATAGATGTAGAGTGTTTTACGAGCTTATATGTGTGAAAAATGTTATAATATTCGTGTCTTGACTGGAGACGAGCACATAAAGCATTCATAGAATCTTTGGAGATAATATTTGATGTGCGACATTTACATTCGAATATGAGTTGAATGCAGATTTTTCATTCTTTTTTTTTATTATACTAGTTAATAAACAAAACAGTTCATGGGTATATAGGGAAAAGAAAAAATAGTTTGCATTTGAATATTTAAATACGATGTGGCTACTATAAAACAGACGGTTTTGTTCAGTGTGAAGAAATAACAAAACCGTAAATTGAGTAAATTTTTGTGTATCAATTGTAATTAATAAAGTTATCCTTAATTATTTACTTAAGCATTATGGTCAAACAAAAAAACCTTAATAATGATTTAACTGTTAATTATTAATATTTTTCTCAAAATAATTGTTTTGTTACACGGCTTCGGTCTTATTATATGGTATGAAAAACTAAAATATGCTTATAATTAACTGTATTTGATGGTGTTAATTAACGGTATTTAAAGAAAATTACTTTAAAATGAAAATGTTTATAGTCCTTTTATCTTTATTTTGGGTCTAAACTAATTAACATCACACTAATTAGAGGCTACAAGGTAAATTAGCTTGGAGAAATTTTTGCATATGTAGTGGTGTGTATATTACTCAGATCTTAGAGCGCGTTTCCACTATATCGTTCTGGCCTATACAAAAATGTTTCGATATCCTAACATTACTATTTAATTTTATACTTATTCCTAGCAACACTTGTGTTTTCAATAAAAACAAGTTTTTATTTGAAAGATAATGGTTTTGACTTTATAAAAAAAAATATATCATTCAATTTCACGTCCTTGAGCAAACGACAAGGCGACTACCGTGAAACAATAAAATATCGTGTCCATAATAATTTGTTTCATAATTAATATTTGACCATAATAATTACGAAACAAAACAAATAAATAAATCGTCACTTGATAGTGGAAAGTGGAAACACGCACAAAACCAGAATAAACCAGTTGACGCTGTCCGCAGGTGCCACGTGCAGTCGTTTGGTACCGTTAGAACATAAAGCACACATTTAATTCAAAAATTATAATTATTACGTAGTTTAATTGTTAAATTTTGTATTTGTTGATTGTTGTTATTATTTGTTATTATTGTTATAATATTTGTTGAAGTGTTTAATTTGTGTGTAAGTGTTGTAACTTTATATTGTTAATTCAAAATGGCTCCAGTGTTAAAACATGGTCGAGGCAAGCCTTTGACTTCTCAAACTAAAGAATTAAACTTTACATGTCGTTTCTTTTTCAGGTTAGTAAATTTTTCATTTTAGTAACATTGTTAATGTAAAAGTTATACGTATGTTAAATGTGCAAATATTAAAATAAAGTCTCATCTTTTTCAGAGGAGAAACACATATAGTTTAATTAAATTAAATTTAATCCCTTATATATTATGTCGTGGCCATATCGTAGATTTGCTCATTTCATGATATGATCGATCATTTCGTGAAATGATCGCATTGCATGAAATGATCGAATGTCTATTGGCCACATCATGATGTGGTTTGGGCAGATCAATGATAAGAAATCGTTTCTCGATATGGCCAACTAAACGCGCGGTTTTTTCATGAAATGATCAAAATTATTTGATCATATCGTAAAATAGTTACATTAATTATTGGTAGAGGCGCTGCAAGCTCTGTGTTTATGTGATAACTGATAATATGGCGGCCGCTGGAGAAAATTTAATTATTCGCAGTTAAAAACTTCATAATTCGTTTAATAACAATATGAAGAAAGTCATAGCAAAGAATTTACGACGAAGAGGTTCGAGTACTATGGAAAATGTGGATATCTTATATGTATTGAAGAAAAAATGCGTCTTAAATAAAAGGATTTAAGACGCATTTTTTCTTTTAGGATATATATTTATATATCCTACTATATTATTATGATTGTTTGTTTTTTAAAAAGCGATCCGCTTCTGGCACTCGCCGGCCGCTACCGCGGCACGCTCGCTTTGCTCGCTCGGCTCGTGCGTTGTTTATCAAAGTCTAACCTAACCTAACCTAACTGTTTTCTATTGCAAAAACCATTCGCTTCTGGCATTCGCCGGCCGCTGCCGCGGCACTAACTTAAATGACACTAAACAAGTTCTTAGAATATTCTGAATTTTTTTAATATTTTATGGACTCTCTATATTTTATACGATCTGGCCAAATGTGGATGATCAAATCGTGAAACGTTGACGATTTAACGATCTGATCAAACTATGTTGGCCATTTCCTGAAATGCGACCATTTCGTGAAATGATCAATCATATCATGAAATGAGAAAATCTACGATATGGCCACGACATATTATATATAAAATAAAAACTAAAAATAAAATGTTGTTTTATTTTATTTGCTGACCATACACTACTACAAACGCAAAAATTTCTCCAAGCTAATTTACCTGTACATTCTTTGAAGTATATTCATTAAATCTTTTTATTACTGCAAAAACGATTTGATATTTTTTTCAGTATGAAGTAAAAAAATTATGAACGAATTGGCATCTACATTATTTACTAGGTACCTATTTTTTTATATATAAAATTCGACATAATATAGATGCCGCATAAGTTCGTTTATATACATCTACATAATATAAAATCATTATAGATTTCAGGTTAATTCCCATGGATCGACATGGATATTATTAAAATCTTCTTATGAAGGGTCTGGTTCTTAAATGAAATGCTAATGTATTCAGAAAGTAAAAATCTTATTTTTATTTGAAGAGTTTCGTTGCAGACAGCTTGATAAACTGTTAGGCGATCTTCACACTGCCCCGCACCACGCTGCATGTTGCGTGACTGCGTGTTTAACGTTACTTGTAAGTATCTCCGTTTGTATAGAAAACACGCACAGTCCAACACACTGAAAATGCAACCACGCGCGTTCATGCGGATCACGCGCATACACGCGGAGAAACATGCATCCCCGCGCGTAGGTGCGGGGCGAGACGCAAGGTATGGCACACCGAATCCCGCAGTCAGTGTTGCCAATTCAGCTCTTTTAGAGCTAAATTTGGCTCTATTTATCAATTATCAGCTCTAAAAAAAAACATTTAGCTCCTTAGCTTCTTTTTACGACTATTCTAGCTCTTTTTCAGTTAGCCATACGACGGTAGCTTTTTGGCTTCGAATCCACAATCCACACACGAAGTGAAGGTTAATTATTATTGAACGCAGCCATTTCGTATTGTACCAAACCATAGACCACATTGAACGAGTCTTTAGCCAACTGAATATAGTTAAAAACAAGGCTCGCAATAGGGCGTATTTAGAAAGAAAGGTTGAAACTTATAAGCGCTTATCGGCGCTTATCGGCGCTTGTCAACGCTGGTTCGTTCTACACAAAGGAAGCAGGTTGAGGCAGACCAAAACAAATTTTATATGGCAGCGCCCAGCGCTGACAAGCGCTTGTTGAAGCTTGTCGGAACTTGTCGGCGCCGATCAGCGCTTATCGGCGCATGTTCATATATTTTCCTGCGCAGGTTACCAGCGCTGACAAGCGCCGATAAGCGCTTATAAGCGCTTATAAGTTTCAAGCTTTCTTTCTGAATACGCCCATAGACTACACAACACCACCACGAATGCCATTATTACCATCAGGGCAGGATTACGGCGTCAAAAAAAATGCTGTCACAACTATATACTGCCAAATGAGGTACTAAAAAAAATAGGGACAATGGCTTCATACAACAAGGCTGCAGCAGGCCCAAGTGGAAGTTCCTTGGTGATTGATTTTCACGATGATGACAACATATATTACTTATGGTCAGATGAAGATTAATGATACCTAGTGCCCTAGTGCTATTATTAAGAACAATGTTTTTTATTGATTAAAATATAATAAGTTCGAATGGTTTTATTTAGCTCTCTTTAGCTGATAAAGTTAGCTCTTTTTCAGCTCTTTTTTGGCACAACACTAGCTCTAAGCTTGACTACCAAGTTGGCAACACTGCCCGCAGTGCCGCGCGTCGTGATGCTCAGTATTGCACGACCACCACAGAGAACGGCGAATAAATGAGAGCCGCCGTGCGTGAATCTACAAACGCACCTACGCGCGTGAGTGCGCAAAAAACCCGCACGATGATGCAGATCTGCACTCCCGCAGGAACGCGCGTAGGTGCTTCGACACGCAACATGCAGGATGATGCGGGGCAGTGTGAAGATCGCCTTAGTCTCAATTGATTGAATTAAAAATTAAAATGAACAACGAATAAAATCGAAATAGTTTTCTAAACCATTTACCATTTTATTATAGCATAAAGCTGGATAAGATGTACTTTTTCAGTAATACATAGATATATATAGATCAATTTTAATATTCCTTTCCTTGCCAGCAATTTCAATAGATATGTGGGTAGATACTTTTTAAGCGTATCTTAATAATAATTGATATTCCAGAAAACACTTCTAATATAAACAAATAAGTGAGAAAAGTAACCACAAGTGGGAACGACCTCTAAACAAAAAGAGAGCAGCATATGAGGGTGTAATTTCGTTTTAAAATAAAACCGCTTTGTTTACACACTCGGACTTAATTTGACCCACGAAAGCGGTTAAGGTTTAAACAGAAAAATAAACACAAAAGTTTATTTAAAGCATTATCTGTGCGACTTGTTTGTCCAACAGCGTTTATAAAAATATGTATGAATTTCAATGTAAATAAAACATTTTGTGTCGTATATTATTTAAATGATACTTGTGGAAAAATAAAACTGACCTGTATGTAGCTGTGTTTGTTATGACGCGTCAACCGTCGCCATAGAAATGTCTGTTCCTGATTTCACTCCCTTCACCCTTTTATTTTCTTACTAGATTTCCGCCCGCGGCTTCGCCTGCGTTTTCAAAGATAAACCCGCATAGTTCCCGTTCCTGTCAGTGGGATTCTTATTCTCTTATTCTGGGTCTTCAGCTACCTACATACCAAATTTCATTGTAATCGGTTCATTATGTAGTATTTGTGTGATAGAGTAAAAAACATCCATCCTCACAAACTTTGGCGTTTGTAATATTCAGGAGTCAAAATGCAGCGTAATACGATACATAGATGAGCATCGCTTGTAATTAAATAGTATAAAATATCTCAATGCACTACGTACGCATTAATGATAATCCATACTCTGGATGTACTTGATTTAATCTAGACAATTCTACGAGAAGACTCTGTACTTCAGATTAGTCACAGAAGGTTGATAACCCACTTGTCCGTAAAGAAAATTCGATCACTAAAATACGTGTAAAAACATCTGTATCCCAATTCACTTATTGGAATTGTATCAATATATTTTCGCCATTTTAGTACTTGAGTACTTGAATGTTTTAAAAATTTAGTATAAAGTTGTGTCTGAACCTCGTTTATCCGAGTTCAAAATCCTAGTAAAAATAAAAGACGTCGTATTGAAAACTATATTCAAAAATGGGTTGTAAAATGTATACACGTTGTATAATGAACCTCAATACTTTAAATATCCTCCTAACTACTATATATATATATACAGACGTAATATAATAATAAAGGGTTGCCAACCAAGAAATAAACATTTCAAATCGAAATTTACATAACAATTTACATTTGTATTCTGTCGACAATATTGATATGACCGTCTATATTACCAAGAACGGTATTATTTGTAACATCAAGCACAAAGCATGGATGCATAAATAATGTGCTGACTGTTTACATTTGAAAGACAGGTAGCCTTACTTTATTAATTATTACGTATATTGATTGATTGTTCCGGCATTGCATGGGCTACTCTATTTTCATTTTCATCGACGTTACAAACTTCACTACCAAATTTAGCGAGGTAACCTTTAACAGACTTGAAATTTTGGTGAAATATTTTTCTGAAATAACTTTGTGGTGATTAAAATTTTGTGATATAACGATTACCGGGGATAATATAAAGATTTGTGTTTTTAAAGTATATTTACTTACGAAAAAGTGTCGTATTGTTTAGTTAAGTTAATAAATTAGGTGAAATAACAATTTAAGATAATAATGTAAAAAAATCACACATTTCAGAGTTAAGACTCTAGATATCATTTCAGAGTATCAAAAGCAGAGCTAAAGCCGCTCCAACCATGTTCAATCGAAAGCAGAGAATGTTGACAAGCGCAAATATAAGCTCATGCATGCATTACAGTAAAATTAAGAACTTTTTCAATTTTAATTTAAAATCAGTGTTACCTGAATGTTTAAGATGTTGTATCGAGCGTATTTCATATCACTCAACAGCATTCAAGGCCTTCTATCTAGGTTGAGTGGTTGACTTGAACTTATAAGCATTACTTATAGCTGAAGGTTAATTCGGAATTAATACTGAAATAATAATGAAAGAATGTATTTCGAATGACTTAAATGCAGTTCCTGTACCTGTGTGTGCAGTGTGAGATGTGACAAGGACAGTGATATGAGCAGTTCGTAAATTTTTATGAAAGAGTTACTACTTGTATGCTATGATATATAAAAAAGCTAGATACGTTACCCGCTCTCTATTTTGGCAAGAAAAAACTCAGCTAAGTGCCCGAGTTTCACTTAGTCACGCACCATTCAGCGTCGTGGCTGGACGTTCTTTTTATATTTTAATCGGCAGTTGTTATTACGAAGTACATGAGTGAGACATGTATTATGTCTCGTGCGTGAGAGTGAAAGAGAGAACACTGTATTGGTGATAATGCGTTAGTAAGTAGGTATGTATTAATTACGCTGTTTTTTAGTGCAATGATGTTGGCGTATGCCGCGTCTACTAGTATAATAGGTCATTGCTTGTATGACGTTAATTTAAAAATTATATAAAAAAAACATGAATGAGTGAAATACGATAATCTGAAAATTGTCAGGTAGTTTCTCCATCGTCAGTTCATTTTTAGAAGTTAAACATGAATGAAAAAGTTAACGAAATTATTTGGCGCCAAAATCTAACTTTTTTACTTATTTTTCGATATAAACACCAGGAAATTAAGACGAATCTACATAAATCCGTCAAAAAAGAAAATTTGTTTTTATTAGTTATTTCCAAGGAATAATTTAAAAGTCTATCGTAACTCTTATAACCTGAAAACGTCCTCAATCCTGATGAATGTAAATCACCTCTTATCGCTCAAGAGAAAAATGTCTGAATATTAAAACGAGAGCTTTTAGCATTTTATGTGAAGTAGCTCAATTACGTAAAACTCCACTTTTCATCTTTTGGTTTCAAAGTAGATAATCAATGAGTTTAAATTAACTGTTATTGTATTGAAACTTCTTTCGTTCCAGAACTTTCAACTATAAGTTTCAAGGGAACTACGAATATTAGTTTTGAAACTAATATTTTTCTTTATTCCGCAACCAAAAAGGTTGCACATGCATTCAATGAAAAATGTTACTGGCCGGTTGGATAGGCGCTGGCCGGCTACATTAAAAAAAAGAAAATCTTACAAAAATATGGAGGACGGCGAACAGAATGGCTCGAAAAACCCTACTACTACTTTAAATATGTAGTTATTTCTTAGTACTGGGATTTTAATTAGGCCATCTCCGTAAGTAATTATCTACTTATTATAAAATTCTTTCGGTTATATGCGTGTTAAATGGCTATAATTTTTGAACTAATTTATATAATATTTTATTTTATATCAAAGTAAGATAAGTGATAAAGTTTGTATATTCTTGATATGTTCAAAAAATTAATAAGTAGTTAATTTTTATACTTTTTAAGAATCTCATCAAATTATTAACAGTAAAACGTGGTTTGTTTAACTTCGTGATTATTGTTCCTACTTCTTTAGATTTATTCTTTCCCCACAGGGATCAGTTACGTGTCAGCCCAACGTAACAGTTCTATGGATTTGTGAAAGGGATTCGAACTCATAAAAGTGAAGTACTGAGAACAGAATATGATGTATGCTGTCGCTCACACCGAACGGTAAGTAGTGTTTATCCATTGATAAAAGCATTGTGGAAATTTTATCTATTTCTATCATTAATGTTAAAGTATAATATGACTCTATCTCTCATTTAAACATATACACCACATATGGCTTTTTCTCAAATTACAAATAAGCTATAGAAATCATGATTTTAGTTAAATTTAAAGACACTTTTCTTTTGTATTTTGTAGTTTAAGAATTAATTGAATTCTTTTTATTTTGTACTTTATCACAAGAAGCAAATTGAATGTTTTTTAACACCATCATTATAACAACATATTCATTTATAGAAAAGGTTTTCAGTTCAATAATTCTACACTATCTCTTTCTTTCTCCATTTTTGCATCGTTAGTTTCACGCTGACAATAAATCGTAGCAAAGTAAATTCTCCAAATAAATACTTAGTTGCAATAATTGTAAACATAGTGCAAATGACAACAGCCATTAATGACGATGTATATACGGTAGCGAAAGGACAACAAATTCGTTTGCCACTTTGGAAAGGGCAACGGTATTTACAGAAGGGTTTTCCGAATGTCGTTCCGAGGAAAGGTTGTTACTCCCATTGTCTTCCGCCTTTTCCTGGTTGTACTCATTCCTTTTATATGCTTACCGTTCTGCGGTTTTTTCGCAGTTTTGTGGAAAACAGTTTTATAGTCTTACACATCTATAAACTTATTTTTTTATTTGTAAATTGCACATAATATTTAATCGCGACTTAGGTCGATATACAAATAGGCGGTATCAACAAATATCGAATTATTTGGATTTGAACTCAAATATTCTTATGCAATTTATTGCATTTCTTCTTGAAATTTCGAAATAATTAATATTTTTACTTAATAATAGCCTTTTACATCCACTCTAGACATATTATATAGCATTTCAAAAGTAAACATTCTTGTACCTCAAGTGACAAACCCGATTACAGAAAAAAAACTTAAATACATTATATTTCTTAATTGTGCTCAAATCAAACAACCCGACCTAGTTTCTCTTATGACAATGTTAGCTTATGTAAACTAATTTGCTAGAGACAAAACCTTTCATAGAAATCATAAAACACACTTAAAAAGGCTGAAAGGTTTAACAGAAAGAAACTGCATCATATTTTGCTAGTTTATATCAAAACAAGTGTTTGTTAAATTAATTGATCCTAAAATTAGATTTGCTTAATTAACCGTTGAATTCAAACTGTGCATTTGTTATTTTTTTTAATCTAGAACATTAAGTAGTTTATAAAATTATAGGCATAAACTTGGCATAAACTGTATCAATTAATATCAGTGCATTAAGTAATAATATGCTATGAATTCAGAATAATCATAATTCCGTAAATTTACCGATAAAGTCTGAACTAGAAGCCGACCTCAAGTAAATTTTCTTCAAACACATTGGATCGTTTTAGTAAAGTCGGCCTTTGTTGCCAAAACAAAATAAATATTTGGTTCAAATATTCTGATATTACAACCATTTTCTTTGAATTTCGTTGGTTATATTTGTTCTATAAAACGTCTTTTTATTATATTTCGTATTGTATTAGTGGAAATATTGTTGTATAAATGCGTATAAAATAAATGAATAAATTACGTAATTTAAGAAGAAAATATAAACACAATAATATTATATAAAAGGAAACTATTAAAATATTTATTTCTCTTACCACACGTACAATTATTTTTTTAAGCTATTGCATAGCTTCTATCGCGGGCCTTGAGCGCAGGGACCGAATCGAGAAATTCCGTAACGAAAAAACCTCACGCTCCCCACTCCGACGGGCTCGAGGTGTGGCTTGAAGGCATGCTATGCAATAGCTTTACCGCGGCAGTCCCCGAGTGCCACACGTCTTTTTTTTTTACTGAAACTCCTACGTATATAAAATAATTATCATTTACCATGATTTTCATCGTAAATCAGGATTTTTTATTCAGGATTCAGGTTTCCTGCCGCGCGCTGAAACTAGGCTCGAACATGGTTCAACATTCAAACATTCAGTGTTTGATAAACTGATGTGTCGGAAAATTCCATTACATTTTGTATTCTACACAACTCAGCCACAAAATAAAACTTTGCAGAAATATAACAACAACATTTCGCTTTAAAAGTTTCTGATTCTGCACATAAATGTTATAAAATACTAAAGAATGTAAAATCCAACAAAAGTATACAATATACAACATACATCTTAGCATACAAAACGCTATTTAAAACGAATTACCAACTAAAACGAAAATTTATCGTAAGCTAGCTGTCCCAAGCATTCTATGACTTTGTAGCGAAAATTTCTGCGACAAAAATCAACTTTCACGGACTTTCAATACAAATGCAAAACAGTGCGTGGAAATTCGTAACAGGAATTATATATCACAACATGCATGCCTTAAATTTATACGTTTTTAAATTTTAATTTAAAATATTTATAGCTGATGAGGATCGCGGTTTGTGTTTTAATTAATTACGTAGGTAATTGGAATTCGTGTTTGTTATTTGTGTAATTTTCCAACATAAATAACAGTGCCTTATTTAAACATTTACCTATTTTAATGACAATTTTTTACAGAACTTTCCACGCCATGTCGAAATGTATATTAAAATTTTCATCTACGCATTTTGTTCACGCGGTAAAAAGCGTCGTTCTCAAGTTTTCTGAACTTTCTGAGGTCTCAAGCTATATCTGTAGGTATCCAATTTCAACCAAATCGGTTCAGTGGTTGCGGGATGAATTGAGTAATTGAAGTAAGGATTGAATAACGAACTGTCTTAGTTCTGTACTTTCAGGCCTTTATGTATTCTAAAGCAAATGAAGTAGGCAATATATTTATTTTAGTCGCAGTAAGAATTTGCATGTGAATTGTTTCCGTTCCACTGTAAGGTTAATGAAGAAACAGTTTTGTTTCTCTTTTTGTAATTCTTTCTTTTCCGCAATTAAACTTGGCGCTAGTTTTAAGTGGAATGCCCAAGGCAAGTTTTTGGTGTTATTAAAAAACGTGAAGGCCGTTGCAACAAATTTTATTATCGGCATAGACTTAAATTTTTGTGACTGTTGTAATTATAAAAATTATGAAATGAAATACGGGATACCAAAGACGAAAACTATGCTCGTTATTTATAATCCCTATAAGAAGAAAAATTTATCAAGTAGTATTAAACTACTCGCCAATTTAAAACAATACCTATATACTTTTTAATTAAACTTCTGTTTTAATTCTATTTACTGTACAAACTTTTAACACAAGACATCACGATCTCAAGGATCTCACAACTTCAAGAGTTGATCCCACTTTAATTCTAAAATATTAGCAGTCTCAACAATTTCAATTTATCCAAACAATAGAGACAAAAGTGTCAACAAAACAGCAAAAACAAAGAACAATTCATCCACTTTGTCACTGCCATTTGTCGTAATTGTTTAGATAAGTTTGGTCCCGGTCCACCCTTTTCTGATAACGTGTCATTTTTTACAATGATAGGGATTTCGGTGTTTTGTTTAGGACGTGTATAGCGTAGGGTTCTCTCGACTCGCAACCTGCTTGTGACGGACCTCTGGGTAAATTCTCGGCATAATGCGAGCCAGCGAGCCTTTCTTAATTGATTACCTACCTACGCTGTAAGTTGACGGCAAAAATATACTAATTGCCCGCGACATAGAATTTTAAAAATATATACTTATTGTTCCACTTTTCACAATTTTTTGCAAAATATGTGTTGACTTGATAAAATTTACCCAAATTATTATATATTATGACTACTACACACTTGTGGTCATAATATCCTTCTCAATTCGTTAGGTATATGATTTATTTTATCTTCCCTGAAATATATGGACAGGAAGAAGGTCATATAAAATATCAGAAAACTACATGAGAGTTCATTCGGAAATATTTTATGTTCCTTAGCTAGCCCCTATTTCCTATATTTCACTAAAATTTTATTGTTGCGACAAAATGCCAAAATTCAAAAAGTCATATTTTATTAAATTTTTAATTACACTATTAACAGTAGGTTGATAAATATACCTACTAAAGTTATTAAAAATCGCATGCTTTGAATTTTAAATGAGTGGTTACGTATATCACTACTTCAACAAATTTTTTGCATTTTATTTTAAACGATTTATGAGATGAAACTTTGAGAAACTTATAAAACGGCTATTAAATATTTTAGATTCGTTCACATCTGGCTCGAAGAAAATTCTCACAAATGTAAATTGAATTTAAACTTTTGATATAAATTTTATGTTATTTTTTAATATCTATAACTCGTTAAAACGTTCTCATTTCAGGAGTATCTTTTAATAACTTTTAAAAAATAGTTTTTGATTCATTCCGTACATCTTCTATACACAAGAATTTATCATCATTTCCACTTTCAGACATGTGTGGCATACAAAACTTATTGTTTTGTAACGAGATAAAAACATACTCTACATATATCGGATATAAAACTTATAATTACTTATTACGTCATAAGTTTCAAATGTATCTAATCTGTAATCATAAAATTATTAAAATTGATCAAATTTCCTTAATAAGCTATCTAACTCTTATTTTACAAATGGAATTTCTTTTCATATTGCTTGAGAAATCGTTGTTACAAAAGTTACATCAATATGAGTTACTGTATAAGAACAAAAAACGTTATAACTGACTTAAATACATTTTTTATTTTGCCATCAACACATTTTCCTAAGGACTTGTATCAAAACTTTTACTTCCTACAACAGAATACGTTGATTCATGATATATTTTTTGGATATCAAATCAATTATCAATTCATCATCAATTGCCTATATTAAATTGTTTAAAATATTGGATTAAGACTCACTCCCTATATTAGTTAAAATGTTACAATAAATTCTATAGAAAATAAACTAAAGAGTAAAACATCGCCTTATGCTAAGCGCCACAACCCGACCGCAAGCATTTGTTGTCGATATCCTATCTTAAATAGGGTTAGAAGTGGGATAATAGGATACTGGGATAAGTGGCTCAAAAACGTGCACGATAAACAAAGTCTAGCCTTAGGACAGATATGTATAGGTGTATTAATATTACTTATAGGCTCATGTTTTGTTAAAGGTTTACACATTTTTATTTCCTTCTCTTAACTTTATTTATGTTGTATGAGATGGCATGAAAATTATTTCTAATTTACGATAATAATAGTAGTAGGCAACATGTAAAACAAAAGTAATAATAAAACTAGAAACCAAATAATTAAAGAACAAAAAATACGCTTCAACTTATGAAATTATTTAATTGTCACCAATCCTTGAGGAGTGTTCAAAGTTTGAAAAATCGAGTCGGTGTCATTTAGATACAAACATGTCGGTTAAGTACAAATATCTCATATTACAAACGACTACTTCAATACTTTAAGCACTAGGCAATAACCATGTATGAATGAACCTTTGAAATTGAACTGAGAATTAGTATAGCTTATATATATAAATGTAATGGGTAAATATGAATAAATGAATTCAATGAAAGACAGACTGAATACATTTCTAGGCCACATTTGTACCATTTATTTTAGATTTAGTTATCGTCTATAGCATATATATATTATATTATATAGCGCATTATATCTTTTTCTCACAATGTCCTGTTGCGAAATATGTCCTTTCTTTTTTATATTAATGCCTAGATATCCGCTGTATTTTTGCGGTGCCTAGAAAAAGGCACAACATACTTAATTTGAATATTTTACAGTTCAATAAATAAGAAAATTACTCGGGTATATTTCGTCCACTGGGTAAAAGCTTTTTATACATTTAAATTAGTTCATTCCTGCATCACAAGGGTATGCATAATCTCATAAGCTTTATAATAATAATTTATTTAAATAAATAGTGTTGAATTATATGAATGTGTTTAAACGTTGATTGTTTTTTTTTTTATTATTACAGTATTTGGTTATTATGTAGCAAGCCTTATTTTGTATGACAAACAACTCTTATCAACGGTTGCACAAGGTAAAAATACATAGGTAATTATAGATTTTAATTCAAGTTATGAAACATATTTACGTATTATAATATCAAACAAGTATTATCCAAATCCAACCAGCCATTTTGCGACAATTTTTGTCACATCTATAGATAGGGAGGCGAATAGGGGAATTTTCGGTAATACTCGAGCGTGGCAGTTTAAGATATGAGAGATACCTTAGACCTAATAGAACAACCTTGTAAACTATTTAGCTCTATATGTAGTGACGCGCGCCTAGGATAGACGATCAGATTAGTAAAAAAAATTCGATTGTCTGAAATACTCGAGCACGTCAGATTAAGATATTGGGGGTTGATTTTAGTGTTATAAGACTAAATTTAACTAATCTGACGATAAGTCCTCGACACCGCCGAGTTATAGGGTCGCGAACTTGTAAAAAAAAACGTTAATCCGGCATTCTCGAGCGCGATTTTTTTATTTTTTATTTTGAAGAATATAATCTAAAACTTACAAAAAATACAAAATCTGCCGGTTTCCGCATGACTGGAAGTCTGGAGGAGCCATTTCGTCTTCCGAAAAACGCGTTGCAGTATATGTCGCGAACGATACATTTTACAAAAAAAAAAAGTATAAATACACAAAAAAGCTAATTTTATTTTACACAAAAAAGGTCTCTTTACATTTTTGTCCAAAGTTAAAACTTTTTGACTTGAAGCATCATAAAAACTTAAACTCCCGGTTTTTTGAGTATATCTCGAAAACTGAGGGTGTTAAAAAAAATGATATGAAATAACGATGATTAAAAAAAAGAAACCCAAAAACCTTTTTCGTTCAGATTAAGAGAACCCACCAACATTTTTGTCAGATTAAGAAAATATGCTTTCAGGATACCGAGATAAACCTCCCCTATGAAAATCTGACGCGCTCGAGTATTTCAAAAAGATTTATTTTTTTTTGCATTTTCAAAAATTCATCGTAACTTATCGTCACGCCGAAATCGTCAGTTTTTTTAAGGGGAGCTTCCTTGGGGCCTAATTAACACCCCTTCCGAAAATCTGACGCGCTCGAGTAAATTTTTTTTTGTGCATTTTTGACTAATTTATATGCCTAGCCCCACCACGCAAACCGGCAGATTAGTATACCGTTGTTATCAGAGGCACTTGGGGCATACGTAGTATGAATATCTGACGCGCTCGAGAATGCCCAAGTAACTGTTTTTTTTTACATTTTTGAAAAACCGTACACGCCAAACCCACCGCTAAAATGGTTTTTACCATACAAGCTTTTCTTTTAGAAATTATTTTATCTTTCGATTTTGATAAGTCTCGACGGCGCCGTCGAATTACGCCATTTAGCTACCTCGCCTCCCCAACTACTATGTATTTAAGCGCAATACCAAGTGACTGTAGGTATGTGCTTTTCAAAGCTATCTCTAAATTCACAACAATTTTGTTTCCCTCTTTTTATTAAATAACTTAAAACATTTGAGATTTTTCTTACTTTAACATTTGCAACATAGGATAAAAATATAATACCTATTCTAACAAACTCCGTATAGGTGATCCTATAACAAAGAACTATTCCTTTGACAATTTTCCAATTCAAGTAGAACCACCTGATTCAAGACCTTATTATACTTTGTAAATGTACTGGAAAATTCTTCAACCATTTTTATAATTTATTGCAAAGATTTATTCGACTCTCAACCATCAGGACCTACCGTAAATCTGAACTCGGAGTTTCTAAAACTTTATAATCACTGGACCTTCGAATATTTTTCACGCATTTTTCTCCTTTATTAACTATAATTTCTGTTCGCAAAGAGTTTTTGAAGTTCAATTTAACGTAAGTTATATTTCTATTCAAACTTTTGTGGTGTGGTGAATTTTCATATCTATTCGTATTTCATATTTTTTTTTGAAGAAATAAAACAGACGATCGCACATTTTATTTTATTTCGTTCATTTCTATTTAGTGTAATGTAGCTGTTAGCCATCCATCGTAACTATTGCTTATTTATGTAATCACCGCCTATAACATACGTGTTTGTATGATCATAGGTTCATAAATACGTTAGCGCTTATATCACTTATAAAATTTTATTTTATAGAATCGAATAAAACATCGAGAAAATCTTGGAAGTGCTTTCCTTCTGAATTACAGCTATATCTATGTAAGTAATCCTAAGAAGATTGAAGTAAAGTAAGTATTAATTTTTCTATATCGTTGTATCATATCTTTCATATCAATCATAATATATATAAATCTCGTGTCACAATGTTTGTCCTCAATGGACTCCTAAACCACTTAACCGATTACAATAAAATTCGCACACCATGTGCAGTTCGATCCAACTTGAGAGATAGGATAGGTTTTATCCCGGAAATCCCACGGGAAAGGGAACCATGCGGGGTTTTCTCTGAAAACGCGGGCGAAGCCGCGGGCGGAAAGCTAGTGTAATAATAAATTTCTTAAATAATGACGCTTATTCTCTCTTTATGTGAAAAACGTAGCCAACTTCTGAGTTCTGTATCTACTAATACCACAAAAATAGTCTTAAAAAGAACCTTTGCACATAAGGATCGCATATTTAAAGATACGGGATGCTCTGACCTTTTCCAATTCATTCCCTACAATTGATGATATCGTGATCCGTGACTGCGGAGAAAAGAACGGAAACCGGTTACTTACAGCCAACGAAGGAAATGAAGGCGCTGGAACATTATTTCTACAGAACAAACTAGATAAAATGCTCTTAGAAACTGGGAATTGGCCAAGCTGTTCATAATATAAAAATATGCTTTAAAGCAATAAGTATTATCGAAGACAGAGTTTCAGACATTTTTTACTAATTTTAATACAGAAAATTTACAAGTTTGTAAAGATACATTTTTAAGTAAAAATACGAGTATTATGTCGTACATTGCCAGATTACCGAGTACCAATATGTTTTCTCGTGTGTAAAATTCATACCCTCTAGGGTTTTTATTTTTATCGTCACATTTGTTTCGTTAAAAGAAATTCTCGACGCAGAACGGTCATATATTTTTATGTAACAGTGTAAATTGTATGCGCCTTTGAGTAAGAGGGAATTGCGACGCAACGGTGCCATCACTTTAGATAGAAGGGCCCAAAATGTTGATAGCTATCGCATAGCTGCGTATAGATATAAACTCTTGTGTTGACATAATCTTCTTGTAAATACAATCTGGCTCGGGTTAAAAAATACGTTTAGTTTAGTTGAGCACTTATTTTTTGTACTTTCATGTGCACGCAGGACGTCTAAATCAAATCAAATCAAATCAAATCAAATCATTTATTTATTTCTCCTCACAATTCCCAATCACATAAATTAATCTACATGCATACAAAATTATCAAACAATAAGCTGGAGTTGGAGGAGCTGGTGTCTGAAATGGGTTTTAACCGGTATCACAGATCACCAGGTCCCCGCCCTCGGAAACAAAATACAATTACAAAAATATGTTTCACATAATTCAAAAGTTTGTGGTTAGGTAGTGAGAACGACATAAGTTTATTGTTA